>JANHZU010010261.1:0-30998 GCA_032468055.1 Acrochordus granulatus | reverse complement strand
ACTCTGGGAGGCAGTGCAAGACAGGGAGGCCTGGCGTAATGCAGTCCATGGGGTCGCGAAGAGTCAGACACAACTGCGCGACTGAACAACAGTATTTTTTCAGCATCCAAACAGTTTGAGAGTTTATTTATTTATTTGTATCCTGCCTTTATTACTTTTACAAATAACTCAAGGTGGCAAACATAATTAATATGCCTTCCTCCTATTTTCCCCACAACAACAACCCTGTGAGGTGCACTGGGCTGAGAGGGAGTGATTGGCCCAAAGTCACACAGACAGCTTTCATGGCTGAGCTGTGACTAGAACTCATGGTCTCCTGGTTCCTAGGTCAACACCTTAACCATAAGACCAAACATTTTTGTTTTTGTCAATCCAATTTTTAGTCCTTATATTTTGGAAAATGATGCCTGAAGCACCTGAGCAACATCTGAAACCTTCCTACTGGGTAGGAGAGAACAGTCCTGTGCAAGTATCCTCAAACCTGTATCTATTGTATTATGCACATAACAACATCCAGCTATTAAGAAGAATTGGATCGCTCCAGCATCTGGGCAAGCTATAGATCCCATCAACAAAGTGTGTTGACTGGCAGGAACTAGAGGATGGGCCTTCTCTGTAGTAGCCCCTGCTTTGTGGAATATTCTCCTCTTGGAGATAAGAAATGCCCCAACCCTGTTGGGACTTTAAAAACTTGGCTGTGTACCCAGGCCTGGGGCTTGGAATGTGTGAAAGGTCTAGTTTCTTGGCTTTGCTGTTAGTTAATTAACCATCTTGGCTGCTCTACTGTATGTATTTATTTTGTAGAGATTTTTACTGTTTTATTGCCTTTAATTGTTTTAACTGTTTTATAATTGTAAGCCATCCAGAGTCACTTGGTTGAGATGGGTGGCCACAGAAACCGAATAAATAAATAAATAAATGCATCTTCAGCCTCCACCTCTGAAGGAAAATAGAGCCAAGGCCCAAAAGATGTCTGCTTACCATCTCCAATCTCTATTTCTTTGAAGGCCAGCTCAGACCCGGAGTCACTGATCAACATCTCCCCATTAAGTGTAAACATGATGTGGTTATCAATCAGGTCAATCATGCAGCCAACCACATCTCCTGGCTGCCATGGGCGACCAAAAGGCTCACTCCCTATGTGCCAACGTTGACCCTGCAGGACACAAAGAGAAGAAGGGATGTTTCAAGGAATGGAATGAGAAGAACAGTCAAGGGCCCAGGAATAAGAGGAAGATGCAACCCAGGCTCACCCGATGCCCGTTGAAGACATAGGAGAGGTCGTCTGCTCCCAGCTCCACGTCAGGTCGCACATTTGGGCGAGCCCACCCCACACGCATCTCGCCAGTGGTGACGGCCTCAAACTCAAAGTACCACTTGCCCGATTTCACTGCATAGAACTGCTCAGCCCGGAAAATGCGGACTTTTTCTAACCGGCCCTTGGTCAGTTCTAGACCTGCTCAGAGACCAGGAAGAAGGGAAGGTGGAAAACAAGATAATTGGTTCACAGTACTGTATCTCATAGGTGACACATTTAGCTCATTCTCCCAGACACATAAAGGATATATTCAAATGAATCCCATGTCATAGCTAAACATTCTCCCCTATTTTACCATCTCCTTCTCTGAAATATTTGCATCTTTTCTTTTCCTTTTAATGTGCTAGGTTTTTAGTTAGGTTTTTAGGTTTTTAGCACAGATAGTTAGCCCCTTTGGGAAAAAGTTGGCTGATCATTCTTCCTTTTCCAATGTGAGATTTCTAGGTATAAATGTTTTCATGTTATTATAAATTACTGAAAACCGTACTAACCTTCTTTCTATTCAGTACTACATCCCATAAAGCTGATATATGAAGTAATAAAACTTGATGATAACTCTCTAATTTTTTCCAAATAAAACTGTACCAGCAATTTACTTATTTAAAATATTTAGAAACCCATCTTCTAACCAGCTCAGGGTTGTTGCCAATTAATTGTATCCCACTTGTATCTCAACTGATCAAAACCCTAGGCACTTAAAACTTTCTATCCAAAAGACAGTAAGTCATATTACCTTTTGCTGAAGGCCAAAATAAGAAAGAGCTACTCTTTCCCCAGGTGTCAACCCCCTCAACTTGGGAGGCAAGATGCCCAAAATCAAGTCTTCAACAAGATGTTTGGACAACTCTCTGGTTGATTGTGTGGGCAATCTGGGCATTTCCAGCAAAGGGGGCAGAAAACCAGAGGCCAAAGAGTAGAAGGACACTCACTGGTTTCCTGATCTGGTGGTTCAATGTTGTATCCATAGCCAAGGAGAGTCCGCACTGCTTCACGCAAGCTGTCCCGGTTTGTTTTCTTGGTCCGCTCATCTAGGAGATGGTAGGGCACAAGGCGGGGGTTACGTTTGTTTCTGATGTCCTACAAGGGGTGCAGCACAGGAAGAAGCACACAGGCATATGAACAAAGAGCAGTTTATCAAAACCTATCACAAAGCAGCATGCATCTTACTAGAATGCTAAGAGGAGTGGACGAGATGATAACCATCATATTTGTGGTCCACCACTTTTGTAGTCCTTCATCATATACCACACCATCCTCTGCTCCCCTCCCTGGTTGTGACTTCTAGCCATTAGTCCATAGGGACCACATAGGACTTCCTTCCTTCCTCACCTGCACAACACTGTAAGTCCAGCCCTGCTGAACACGATCCCTTGCCCAGACATTGTGTCCGTTCTCAGCCAGCTTGTCCACTAATGTATTCTGGGCTGGAGTGAGCTTGATGTGGTTGAGATCTAATGGTGCTGGTTTGTAGCCATTGGACATCATGTACCTGCAAAGGAGGAAGCCAAAGCAGGATGTTAGGACAGGGAAGGCTAAATCATTATCCTTCTGTCAGGTGTGAAGGACCACACTCAGGCAGTGCAGTTCAAGCTAACAGATTTATTGGTCCTACCTGGTTACAAGAATTTGCCCAACTGCCTGTTGAACACCTGCACAGCTAAGATAAGATTAAATGGTCCTCAGGAGGGGTTGGATTTCTGATGTTTGAGGATGCATAGAGATTCAAGACTAATTCCATACTTCACCCCTGGCTCTACCCTTACCCCTTACTCTTCCCACACCTTCACTTAATTTTAAAGATCTTCAACTATCAGTACATTGGCAGAGTGCTCTCTCTCTCTCCAGTAATTTACTGGTGGGAAAAAGGAGGAGGGAGGAAAAACATGGTGCTGCCTTTACTTTAGGCTCTAATCAACACGAGTCCGGAATGTTAAGTTCTCACAGATCAAGTTTGCCAGAATATGATCCTTAGAGAAAAAAGGCCTCACCCTGGTTTAAAATCAAGACTGTAAACTTGGTTGGCGGCCCTCCAGACTGCATTTGGGACTGTATGAGCTCTTCCTTTCCTCAAGTTATTTATCCCTCCAGAAAAATGAAAATACAGACCTTGCTCAATGGAGCAAGAACTGAATAACCCACTTTTATGCTTTAGCTGAGCTAAACACCTTAGCTCAGAATCAGGGGCTGTAAATAATTCTTCTGGGTAAAGAAACACATCTGCCATTTCTTCATCCCTGCATCTGAAGGGCACTGATTGGACCACATGGACGTTTAGGGCACTATGGGAAAAATCAGCCTCTGTACACTCAGCAAACAGGAGCCAAGCTAGTTACGTTTTAGGAAGCTTTGTTTTCTTGAGGTTCTCTTCAGCCTTCTCATCTGCCATCCCCACGTGGCAGCCCAAAGCAAGCAAGGTCCTACAAAGGGTAGAGGTCAGATTTTAAAAATTCTGGGGAGCTAAGCCACACCCCTCTTCTCACTTGGGTGGCAAAACACTTCAAGCCCCAAGGGCAAATCACAAAATCTACGCTGTGTTGAAAAACTAAATGTTTATCCAATGAATTGAAAAAGTACTTTTGCAGCTTGCGTTATGCTTCACTCCAACAGATTCTTGCTAGAATTGACGGAGACATTTTGTTTGTTCTTCTTTCTCTGCTGTGTTTTGCCTTTCCAAACCCTTCAGTTGTCTCTGCTAAGCAATTTATCCAAGTGTATTTGCCATCTCTCACATACCCTAGAATCTAAACATCTGGGCTAGAGGAGGCCATGGCTCAATAGATAAAGCCTCATTTCAAGTTAACTCCCAGGGATTTCCCCATCACAACTCACTTGAGGGTCTCTCCTGACATCTGCAGGTTATAATTGCGTTCAGGCTCAGGAAGACTGTGGAAATCCAGCAAACATGGGTGCAGATGTTTGTTGTCATCCCGGACCTGAAGTGAAGCAAAGCCTGATCAGGGATCCTTGTTACAATTTCACTGGGAGGTGAAAAGGAGAACAAGTGATGTCCTTGAGCTATGACCCCATTGCACAAATGACAGGAAATATAGCCTGCATCACTTGTGTGATGTCCTCATGAGGTACATGACACCAATGGCTACAATACGCCCTCAGTTGCAAAAAGTGAAGAGGTGACAACCTCCATCATCTTGTTCCTAGCCAGCAAAACTCACGGGACCATATATCCATCCTTGTTCAATACGAGTGAGAGCCCAAAGTTCATGGATATTCTCTGCCAATTTCTCACGGATCTTCTCCAGATGGGGAGGCAATACAATCTGCAAGAATAAAAAAGGGGAAAGAGAATGAGAAATGGAGGTGTGCTTCTATGTATTAAAAAAGGATTTTTTTAAAACAAGAGACCATTTATTATGGTCTTAGCTTCTCATTCTTTATAAATATTCTGCATCTGTGTACAAAAGTTTGGGCCACAGTTTGTCTTCTTGGAAGTCATAAATATGAAAGATCTTTCCAAAGTGCCAACAGCTTTCTCTGCATCAGGAAAAATCATAGTTGTCTTCTTTATACTATCAATAACATCCAAAATATATCTGATCTTATCTCATAGGAAATGTACTGTTTTATGATATGTCATAAAATTTTAAAAATTTACAAAATTTTAATTCCACAGGAATCACAGGTCCTGGATTTTGGATATATTCTGTAAGTTAGCCCATTTAAGGTATTTTGGTTCAAAAATTGTTGCCCTAAAATACACTGTTTCACCCAGTTAAAGGTTATACACAGACAAACAGGAGAGTTTTAGGAGTAGGTAGGTAGACAGACAGACAGACAGACAAAATTTTATTTCCCACATTTTGTTCTGGTTTTCTCTGACAAAGGAATTTGAGATGTTCCTACCTGGATGGTATCCACAGGGTAGGGAGTGAATGAAGTGTGTGACAAAGATTGGGTTGGCCCTAGGAGGTTCCGGAAGCCATTGATGTCGTGCTTGTACTCCTTGATGGGCTCCACACGCATCTTCTCACGGGGAAGGAGACCCTCATAGCAGGGAGCATAGCCCGGGGGAGGCAGGAATTTGAATTCTCCATGGCGCCCTCCCAGGAGGAACCGCATTCTGGCATAGGGGACGAGAGGGAGGAAATGTAGCTGCTTATTTATTATTGGCATTGACTGGGATATCAGCACTTCTCTCAGGGAACTTATGCTCAAAACTTATGCTCCTAATTTTATTCTGTGATGCTGGAGGGGCTGATATTAAGCAACTGACTCAGTCCCAGACAAGTAGTCCTTAATTTACAACCTTTTGTTTAGCAATCATTCAAAGTTACAAAGGGGTAAAAAAAGTAGCTTATGGCCATTCCTTGCATTTACAGCCATCACACTGTCCCCATGGTCTCATGATCAAAATTTGGGCACTTGGCAACCAGCATTCATTTATGATGGTTGCTGGGGTCATCTGATTGCCATTTATGACCTTCCTAGGGGTCTTCCAACAGGTAACGTCAATGGGGGAGGTTGGATTTGCTTTATCACCATGGCAAAAAAGTGATAAAATCAGGCAAGACTCACTTAAGGATCACACTGCTTAGTAATGGAAGTTCCAGTCCTAATGTGGTCATAAGTTGAAGACTGCCTGTGGTAAAATTTCTGAAGATTCTAATCCATCTTCACCTAATTCCCCCTAGTCCTGGTCTAAGATTACAATGGTGGCTCTCAGGTCAACCTCCATATGGTCTCATATTCAAGGTTAAAATTACTTGATGCCTGCAGAGAAGCTGATCACAGGGAAAAAGAGCCCATCCAGGTTGAAATTCTCAAACATGCCTTGAACCGGGAAACCGTTGATGCGGAAAGAGATACTGGGCACACTTAAGTCGAGGCAACAGCTCACCACATCATCTGGCCCCAGCATGTGCTGTCCAGGGGATGTCACTGCCCGAGCCACGTGGCCTGTGCCGTGGAAAGGAGACAAGAGGGAAATCACTTCAAGAACAGCGTGGTGAAGAGCAAAGACTGAGCGTACAAGGTGTGTATATTCTGAAGGTAGAAAAGTATATGTGCTCCTTGATTCATGAGGCCAGAGCAAGCTTTGGTCAGCTGTAATGGTCATGTAAATTGAACAATTGTGTCCTATTTCTCCTAATTTATATAATTTATTTGTTAGGGTTAATTAGCTTCCATAAGAAGTCGATCTTCTGATGACTCAAGGAGAGAAGGCCACTGCAGAAGCATCTGAGGGAGATGTGGCCACAACTTTTTCTTTCTTCTGCTTCTCCCCAAAGGGTTTCAAATGCTGTGTGAACCCATTTGCCCATTGCCCTGAGTGAGGAAGCCATGTAAGTATGAACCTCACCTGACCAAAGGTGGAGACCATCAAAGCCAAAAGAGTAAAGGTCATCCCCAATGCCGTTGCTGCCCCAGCCTTCTCCACCACCTGGGTAGGGGCTATAGCCTTCAGCCATGCCCCAGCCAACCCGCAGATGTGTGGCCTGGGCAGTCACAAATGGCTCCACAGAATCTACAATCAGCTCATAATACCACTTCTTGTACTGGGTGGATCCATCATGTGTGCCCAGGAAGATGTTTGGGCGCATGCTACAGAATGAAAGAGAAGACAAAACAGGGAAAAGAAAGGATCACAATGGAAAATTAAGATTACAGGGAAGAAAACATGACCAGGGCCTTGGATGGTCTCAAAAAAGCTAATCAGGATCAGGCCCTAATGATCTAATTATGGGAGACTCCAAGAACATCTCTTGGCTGTAGGCTAGATGGGGGTTTCTTTCATAGAAGAAAAAAGTCTTGGAAAAAAGGCATTAAGGGCAAATTATTTTGGTCCTGTTACCAAGAAAATTAAGTCAACATGTCCATGAAGCCATCAGGAGTTGAGATCCATTTGGGACCTTTATGTTCTGCTGAAATAAGATTCTGGTTGTGTTTTCACAAGAGTTGTACAACTTGATTTACATCCTTATGAAATTCTACATAAGAAAAAGTGAACTTGATAAAGTGGCTCAACTGGAACAGACATTCTCAATTGGTATAATATGTTTGGGGTCATCTGCCTCCATCTTCCCAGCCAAGCAGAAAGTGAGGGTGCTTAGATTCTGCCAATACAGAACCCTAAAATCTCACTCCTCCCTATGTGAGTCCAGATATTTTAAAAGGGGAATCCAAGCATAACCCTTTGGAACCTGGAGAAATTTGATTTTTCTTTGAACAAATGCTGGAATATTTAAGCCCACCTCCCAATCTATATATAATGCTTCTTTCCCTTCTTTGACTCCAGCCTAAACCCAGGAGACCCACTGTGGAAGGGCATCGAAGATACTGAAAAAATAACCTGGTGACATGATTGATGAGCTTTGTTTGCAACAGTAGATCCCTCCCTGGAAGCAAGTTTTCAGTGATCAGGTTTTGATTGGAACGGACAGCCACACCATTGCAGACACACAGAGAGCAGAGAACATCTAGGACCTGTCATAGGAAGAAGGAAAGAGCCACAATACTTTAAGAACAACAGAGCATCTTGAAACCCGGGAATGAGAAGGGAAGAGAAGGAACCAGCAAGAAAATTCTTGGCCCATCTGAAAAGTTAAGAAAAACTCTGGCTATTTCTACTCTCTGCACCACCCAGATTTAAGTTGCAGCTGGTCAGAAAGAAGGAAACAAATCCCAGATTTCAAAATGATCTTCATTCTCCCATTGGGAATCTTTCTCCCTTTCTCTACTGAAGGCAGAGAGAATATGTGCACCAAAGTTGATTGCCTAGCTTGGAATCCAAGAAAGTAATGCTCTGACTCTATACTTTAATTTCAAAGTTTGAAAGATAGGCTTGTAGTCCTCATTAAAACTCCCAGCCTTTTCCTTGTCTCAAGATTTCATGAACATTGGTAATTAGGGTCCTGGAAAGGAACTAAATGAAGTGTGAGAGTGAATTTTGTCCCTGTAATATGCTGTGAAGAAAAACAGCTACAGAGCAGAGTATGAGGAAGCTTGTAAAGGCACCACCTGTTCTCCACGCCTATATTCATCTCCTTCTAAAGAGGTTTTTTTTTGCAACAAAATGAAGAAAACTGCAGCCACAGGCCAGGCTTAGTGCAACAAACCTTGTGGTTGCGTCCATGTTTGTCCAGGAGAGAGATGATAGACTTGATGTGGTTTTCCTGAATGATATTCAGCACTTCTGGGCTTTCAATGAGGACACAGTATAAAACCTCCAAGATGCCTGAAGAATGAGATTGATGAGAAGGTTTGTGTTTTCACAGCCTTAAATAACAATCCCATCAACTGCATTTTCATATTTAAATAACATGCACTGTTTCCTCTCTTGGCAAGATTGTGTGGCTTAAAATGGTTAAGATTCAATGCACTGTGCAAATCCAGAAAATACTAACCAGGTGGAGTATCTTGTGGGAAACCATTTGACAGCAGGAAAACTGCTTTCCTCCTATTTATTTATTGTATTTTCAATTCACCCATCAGTATTCTAACAGACCGCTAGCATAACAAACCTTACCCATTGCCAGTAATGTTTCATCCTCAAGGTATACAGTAAAGCAATAAAAGCCATAAAATGCCATTAATAAATAGCAAGGGAAACAGATAATATATACTATCCTCTTTCTCTATCCACAGGATGGAAATACAGAATAACCTGTGAATCCCACTTCAGAGCAGGCACTGAAAATCAGAGGCTCTCCTCATCCTGAGAAGGCGCTCTACTTTTCAGGAACAGCAGGCCCAGCAGTTGCAGGGGGACTATAAAGCATCCCAACTCCCTTACCTCCTGGGCTGGAACCCCCCCAAATTTGTAATTGTACTGAAATCACCCCTTCACTCACCAGAGGAAGCCTCCAATCGGTCCAGTTTGCTGACCAGCCAGTCCAGGTTGTTGGAAAACAGGGCACAATTGGAGCGGTTCCCACGGATCAGCGAGGCTGTATGGCAGGAAGACAAGATGGTGGTTATGCCCTTGGTTCACCTCCAGTACAAATGTTATGTCATTTGCCCATAATTGAGCTCATTCTCCAAGGTATAGCCCTAACCCTAACCAACCTAACAATTCATAGAGCAAATTCACAATTTCCTTCCAAGACTCGGCTGCGTCCTCTCCAGCAAACTCAGCAAAATGCGCAGCTGTGCTGTACATGTTGAGGCGGTCGATGCAGTTCAGAACAAGAGTGATCATCCCCTGTAAAATAGCAGAGACCCACTTAAGGCCAACTGCCCCCCGATGAAGTTAAGAAGCCTGTCTTAACTTCATGTCTGAAAGGCAGCGAAGTACCTGATGTTATAGGGCAGGAGACCTCAACAATAACAATAGTACTTTATGTGTTTAAGCAATCAAAACCACACTCTGGCTTTGTTTGTGCCTAATGCTAGCTGAAAGTTTTAAAGTCATCCTGTATTTCCTTCTCTTCAGATGAAAACTGGCTAAAATATTGAAGAGTCATCTTGCAGAGCACTGATCTAGGGTGGAAATTAAAAGGGAAATGTGTGTATCTGCTGGACTGTTTGTTCATCACACTAAGCCAAAGTTCCAGTTTATGTGCAGATCTTGTACAAGTACTCCTCAACTTACAACCATTTGTTTAGTGACTGAAGTTGCAACAACACTGAAAAACATGACTTGTGACCAATCCCTGCAGTTATGACTGTTGCAGCACCCCCAGGGCCATGTGACCAAAACTCAGGCTCTGGGCAACTGGCAGTATGGCTTGCTTACCTCTTCCTGGAAGAGATTTTGCCTGTTCTTCAGGGAACGGAGCTTGGTCTGCTTGTCTTCATGCTTAAGCTCTTCCTCAGGATGCTGGAAGTAATTGATCAGATCTTGCAAACTGAGAATCATCCCTTCAATGGGAAGAGTCGCCAGAGTGCTTGACTTGACCTTCCCAGTCAAGGTGTCCAGGCCTCTGGAGGACAGAGAAGACAGAGGCTGAGGCTAGGGTGATGATCAAAACAGTTTGGCCCAATCTCAGTAGATTGGGTAGGACAGGCTCAGAAAGGGACTCTTCCCTATCAAGCCCAACCCTGCTGGGCAAAACTCAAGCAGCAAGGACAATTTAGACTTCTGTAAGGTATCTTTAATGCAAGTGTTGGAGTAAATACAGACAAAGGAATTTCATTAAATGAGCTCAATAAGGTAGAATCTCTTGGAATGATGTGACTCGTTTTCTTCCAGGGTTTCTGGACTCCTGAGGTGACTAGCTGTTTATAAGATAAGCTCTTAATAAAGTCTTCAGAGGGGTGTGGTGGCGCAAGCAGTTAAGACGCTTGGCTTGTTGACAAGACGGTCAGTGGCCTTTTCCAGGCTTCCCACAATCCCTTAAAACCAGCTCCCTGACTCCATAAACCAAGAATGTTAGAAAGTGAACACTGGGAACTCTTCCTTGTCTGCTAGGATCCTTTATCTTTGCCCTTTTTCATCTTTAGTTCAACCCTCTGACTCCAGTCTCCACCTCGCAGCTTTTCAGTCCACATCTTTGTTCCCACCTATCATCTTGCACATCCTTCCAACACTCACTTCATTAGTCACAGTCCCAACCAAAGACTATTCCTCAGTAGAGTTATCGGAAGGTCTGTGAATGTTCTGTGACATCCCAATGGCTCAAGAAAGCAGAAATCAGAGACTTAACGACAGCTGAGTCTAGTTTCTGGTGTTCCCATGGAAAAGAACCTGTACAAGGCTTACTTGATGAACTGGTTATAAAGCCCCGAAGTGCTGTAGATCATCCGTGCGGCTTGGGACTGCTCATGTTGGCAGCGGGTGAGTGAGAGGGCATCATCCATATGCCCTTCCTGATGCAAGATGGCCTGCAGATGTGCAGATATGTGTTAAAAAAGGCTCAACCTTTAAGGCAAGCAAGAGACCCAAAGCAGTGATCCAGCACTGGATTCTGGGCAAGGAGCATCTTGCTTTTATGTTGTCTCCTGAGTCTTAATGCTATGTTGTCTGTCCATGGCCAAAATTGGCACTGAAACTATCAACCCCTAAAAGGACAGCTTACAGCAAAAGCCAATCAGACTGCATTTGACCTTATAATGAAAAGGACCTTATAAAAGCTACTAGCCAGAGTTAGACACCTTATGCTGGTCAAGACATAAACTGAGGCACTCAGAGCCAGCATTCCCTGTATCATCACTTAGTTATGAGAAAAAACCCACTAGCCAAGTCTTACCCTTCTCTTGAGCAATCCCAGACGCATGGCCTTGGCGTCAGCAGCTGCATAGGTTACCCAGAGTCCACTGTCCACATGTTGCACAAAACACATGGACTCTCCATATTTGATCTCAGCGGCTCCCATACCTTCCACATCTCGCTTTGGAGCCACATCCAGCTTTTCCTGAAAAAACGTAAGGAGGAAAAATTCCAAGAAAATCCTCCAAACGGTTCCAAAATGTGGAGATACTGAAGATACAAATGCAAGGGGCCTCATTCACTCCTGAAAAACTGGAACTAGTGAAGTTATCCAGTTAGGGAATGAAATGTCTGTGTAAGAGAAGAAAGGGCTGAGCCAGGGAGTCAAACATGGGATCAGCCAGGAGCCAGGAGTCTCTGCATAGCCACAAACATAATAGGCTCAGCCCTATAATAGGGGGAGGAATCAAAGGCGGGATCAGCCTGAAGTCTTTGTGTAGCCACAAACATAATAGGCTGGCCCTGATGATCATTGGACTTTATCTCTTAATCACAGTGTTCACCCATTAGTTGGGCAGATTCTTGTATATATGCAAGAACAATAAATCTGTTAGTTTTGGTGCCTGGATCTGGTTTATCATGCCTGACAGTCTGCAATCAAATAACCAAGTTCAGAGAGCACCAAACACTTGTTTCTCAACTTGACAACTTCTAAATGTATGGACTCAAAACTCCAGAATTCTCAAAAGGGGTTGTGCTGCTTGAGGAATTCTGGGAGTTGAAGTCCACATGTCTGGAAGTCACCAAATTTTATAGGACTGTCTTTAGGGCATTTTCAATCTCTCCAAGAGAACTGTAGTCCAGAGGTCTCCTGTTCACACAGCTACTTCTGATCAGGAACAGCCACTAACACAAGGAGATCTCTCACCTTTGAAATCCGGAAGCAGAACGATGTTGCTTTGGTGTTGGCTTTCTCAGCATCCACCACAACCAGCCCCTTCTCCTCAGTCAAGGCCAAGTAGCACCCCGTTGTGACATGACGGACACGAAATGGTTGACCCCATTTCATATGACTGCCACTCCAGCTGTTAAAAGGAATCCCAAGATTAATAGAAGAACCTGGCTTAACACCTGGTGCTAAGAAAGACAATCTTTAGTTTAGTTTGGGATAACGATGATCGGTATCTCCTTCTCTATGGCTTAACATGTTATGCTAAACCAGATAAAGATGGTTGATCCCATAAGTTATGGATAAATTATAATTTAGTGCAAGGTACAGATCAGCATATTCCCAGCCAGATTTAATTTTCTTTTCTACCCAAGTAAGTTAACACCAACCTGGCATGAGAAGTTCCACATAAATGAATTAACAACATTGAATGAAGGCTCCAAGGCAAGATGAAGACTAAAGCATGAAAAAAAATCCTACCTGATGCGCAGGGGCTCCAGGCGCCAGAGAGATCGGGCCTGGGAACAGGCAGCTCCCCCTTCATAGTTCACTACCCTGCAGAAGAGAGTTTATAAAGGGGGTGGGTTTGGCTAACTGGTCCTTCAGAGGCCAAATTCCCACTTGATGTAGAGTTGTGAAGGGATCTATTTATGGCTTCATGCAACATGTAAACCCAACCAATGTGGCTTGTGAATGTCACCAATAATGCATTCCACAAGCCATAGTTAGATAAACATTAGTCAGCCTTGGATACAATATCTCCTGGCTGTCTTCCTACACCTCCTATATTGGCTTTTTCTTCTCTGGGTACCCTTGAGATAGGTGGACTTTTTTCTAGAAGGAGAAGAGGACCACCAGAGGTTGGGCCAAACTCGTCTGACCAACAAAAAGAATACTCAAGAGCTCCAATGGTAGTTACACCTATGCTTCCCTGTTATCCCTCCTTGGTTCTCTCCCTCGCTTTGACTTCTCTTGAAGGTCTGGCTCCTCTCAGAACATCTACCTGCGCTGCTCTTCATTCTGGTCCGTGGTAGAGATGGTGAGGCATTCATCCATGTGACCATGGAAGAGGCGCATGACATGGCCACCAGTCACATATCCTTGTGTGCAGAGAGATAAGAGAGAGCAGAATAAGTAAACAAGCGCATGATCTCCAGATCCTAAGATGGCAATAGGGCAAGATAGAATAAGGTCCAAGGTCAACCCAAAGTTCTAGTTCCCTCCTCTGCAGCACATGGACCACCTTTGCTCCTCTGCCCAGAAATTCACCACACTATCTGAAATCTTTGCAGGCCAAAGGAACCACCTCCCACTCACAAAAAAAACACCACGCACCTTCCATGCAGCCAGAGCTGATGGGGTTCATGTTCCAAAGGGTTTGCATGAAAGAGGCATCAGCCTGAAGTTCTCCACTGGCAGTGGACAAGTGCTGGAGAAGACAAACACCACTCATATCAATGGTCAGGCCGAAAGCAAAGAACAGTAGGGGGATTTGCCCAGAGTTTCTTTCCCAGAGCAAGTTTTACTTCTGGGAGAGTAAAGCAACCTCCAACTTATGGTGATGATAGTTCTTCACTGAATTAATGCATAATCCCTTTTCACAAGGACAGTGTTTCTCAATCTGAGCAACTTTAAGACAGATACACTTCAACTCCCATTGCTGGCTGGGGAATTCTGGAAGTTGAAATCCACACATTAAAGTCAACAACACTGAGAAACACTGGCATACAGTTCTGATCCCCAATCTGAGCATATGCATTGAAGGCAACACCGTCACATGGACACATACCAAATACCGCTCAGAGGAGACACTGACAAGGATGAGGTCATCACCGACACGCACTTTCTCCCCTTCTGACCTCTGCTTTGAGGCAGGGTGGATGGTCCACCAACAGGCCTCCCCTGCAGATGGGAAGGAAGAAGTGGGGGGCTGTTAACATGGCACCAAAGAATTTAAACACATTTTCTGTGCCATTCCTTGCTAGCTGTGTTGCATTCCCTACCCAGGTTGCCCTGGGATGATGGGCATTATAGCCCAGCCTATTGTCAGAAGCTGTCTGAGAACATCACAAATGGCTGTTACATGATCCTGGAACGCTGCAACCATTATAAATACATGCCAGTTGCCAAACCCCTGAATTTTGATCACGTGACTGCGGGGATGCTGTGACAGTCATAAGTGTCAAGACCAGCTATAAGTCACTTTTTTCAGTGCTGATGTAATCTTGGAAGGTCACTAAATGGTTGTAAGTCGAGGACTACCTGTATCTGGGTTTGTTGTTGATGAGGATGATAAAATAATGACAATGACAATGCATGAATAAAAACATAACCCAAGATGCATTTGTTTTAGGATGTTTAAATTCTCTTTGTGGGACACCACAATTTGAATAGTCCCAAAGAGTGCATAATAGGATAATTCTTTGTCTCCCTCCCTTGAAACCACTTCACAGAATCACAAAACTGTGGAGTTGTAAGGGAGACAAGAATCATCTAATCCAACCCTCTGCATTGTGCAGGAAAACCTGTTAAACAAACCGTCCTTGAGAATTCGGCCCCCATTTGTTGCCCCCGAGGACTCAGCAGCATCACATACCTGAAGCATCTTCTTGAAGGCCTACATCAAAGGCAAGCTTATCCGTCAAGGAGCGAGATGTGGTCAAGCAGCTTAAATACTAAACATTGAGGAGGAGAAATGTTCAGTATGAGCCGAGGTTCCTGATCTCAAGTGGAGAAGCCAGTACAAAATAATTAGTCTCGAGAATGTGACGACTGGTCACACAGATAGGGAATCTGTTGATGCAATGTGTCCGTGGAGTTTCAGACACGCTGATCTATTCTGGGTCTGCTCTGCACAAGCTCTTGTAATGTGCAGGGGAGTTCAAGCAGCCTTTAGGACAGTTTTCTCAATCTTGGCAAATTTAAAATTGTGGATTTCAGCTCTCTGAATTTTCCAGCCAGCCATGCTTGGCTGGCATGGAATTCGCAGGATTACTTGGCTGAATCCTTCACTTATTTCATTTAGTTTTCAAATTTTTAAAGGCTGCCCAATCTGCTTCAATAATTCCCCATTGCCATGTCTCAGCCTCAAGCAGAAAAGGCCAAGGGGAATTCTATCCTTTATAATCCCGATTTATCTGGAGGAATCTAACTTGGACCAAGGCTGCACTAAGATTTGGTCCTTCCAACATCATCTTTGTGTCTTCTCAAACCACTGTCACCTTTAAAACTCCAAAGATAATTTGAAAAGAGTCGCTTCAGATGCTGAGGACCAGCCACACGTTAGAGACAGAAGTCTCTGATAGGTTTGCCCTGATCCAATGAGTTATGGTGCTAAGGTGCTTACTGCAATGTCTACCAGCAGTTATTTCATTCTGGGCTACCATGCTACTAAAACAAACTGGTAGCAAGGAGACATCTCAAGCAAGTGTTCCAGCCAATGCAAACCCATGCTGGGGCTTCTTCTGGTGATGTAGAAACCTATCCCATAGCTATGGCTCTCCTAGGAATGTTGACACAGAAGGAAAGAAGAGGCAGCACTGCCCCACCTCAAATGACCTCAGCTTCTTTACTTAGAACTTCAACATCGCCTCCAGAACACCTCCCAGCCTTTCAAAACCTTGACGTTCACTTGGCAAAGAAATATGTCCCATCTCCTAAGCCCTCTTTTTGGATTCCTTGCAATTTCTACTGCCTTGGTAGAGAACAGATGACTCAAAGTTGAAAATAAATCTGCCTGGCTTTGACACAAAGTGGTTCTGGATTCCACTGTGGAACAGCACCACTCAGTTGGGCTTATGAAGAGTCACCTTGCACTACTCCAATTTGCTCAAGCTCTCCTACCCTCCCCTGTTCCCATGTCAGAATCCACAGCTTCCTTGAATGCCACTTTCTTACCATGCCACTGTGGGAATGCCGGAGAAGAATAGCGTGTCCATAAAGCAGAGTCCGGTGTCCACCACCTTGAGAGGACTGAGGGTGACAAGGCAAAAGATAAACCCAAATTACTCAGGGCATTTGACAGGCCTACTTGTGAAATGTTCAATCTGGAGCTCACTTAAATCCATGCACCACCCTTCAACAACTGTTGCCAGCTTTTGTCCTCTGTATTCTTGACAAGGTGCCAGACCTTGTGGTTGACAAAACAGAAGCTAAGAGGTAGAACTGAAACCTACTAACTACAAGGTGAAAAGGTAGCAATTCCCTTAACAAGCATGATTCTACATGGACCATGTCCATGTAGTTCTCTTGGCAACAATATAATTTACCACTATCTTCTTTTGAGAACCTATTGATCTCCCATCCAAGTGACTAAAAGAACTGACCCTGCTTAGCTTTTTAAGATCAGCCAAGACTGAACAGATGGAGGTACTGCTTTATCTCAATAAGTTATGGTAAAAAACTCAATTACCTTTATTTCCCTAAGTTACACTTCTCCATTTCTCAGGTATAAAGGAGTCTGGAAAGCAGATGTTAAAACTGTGGAATGACTTCAAGAATCAATAGACCCTAATCACTTTACCAGCATAATACAACGTCACTGGGGTGTATGGTCAAATTCTCCTCAGCACTGGGCTAGACAATGCAACAACATGTTTCCCAAGTGGCACACAAGGAAGCACAGAATTGACAATTACAATAAGAGACCAACACAGTAAGTTTTGTGTTCATCTCCAGTTATATGCCCCCACATAACACAGCCAGTCTTCTATCTACTGAAGAGATGGAAGGGAGTCTCTTGAGTAACTAAGCATTCAATGCTAAGTGGAGTTGTGTGTTGCTTTAGAAACAAAGCATCCAAAACTGCACTTTCACCCAAGGGAGGGCCAAAGATGCTTAGTTGGGGAAGGGCGGAAGGTTTCCTGGGTCTCTACACAATCGTGTGGTTATATTGGACAAGATCATTTACAAATCCTTTCAATATTTCAACCAAGTCCAGGAAGACCTTTGTATGCCCTCATGCATATATTGATGCAGCAGTTGCAATTCAAACCCTAGAAATCTCTGGTGTTTTATCAAGAGCTAATTTTGCAGTGATCAGGAACAAGATATACCTTTGATATATAACAAGCCATATCACTGCAGTGTATGTGTCAGAGTATACAAGGTAATAATTATTTCAACTGTTTTACTGTAACATTTCCAACCACTTTTGGTCTCATACATCTCTAAAGAAAGATTGGCTTGAAGAACCATTTTATTACTGAATGTTATTCATTATTATATGATGCATATTTATAGGAAACACAACTGAGCAATTAATATGGTCATGCTATTTAAAACACTTGACTGTATCAAGTGTTTGACCATTAGCACTGAGGTCATATTACAGGGGCGGATAATGCTCATAAGTACATGTGTCATATTATTGCATTATATTCTGAACAGGCAAAACTCAGTTAAAGCTCGAATCAGAATTTTTTCCAAAGACTAAAAAAGATTTCCTTTTACAGTATAGGAAAAAATAATGCCATCTGTGTTAATTTATAATTAAATATTATTAAATTATTGCTTTGGGAGATTTCCATGATGCCCCAATCTCATCTCTTTCAGCATGTGCCTCAAGATGGGTCCAATCATCTCCCCGAGGGAAGGTCAGCTCCTATATCTTATGTAGCAAGATGCATACAGTGAGTGCCATCTTTGAAGAATGGATCTCTGAGCCATGTCTGCACTGGTGTGACCAGATAATGCTAATTCAGAAAATGCTAAACAAGTTGGAAGCTCCACAGCATGATCAGGAACTTTAAATTATTTAATGTATTCTTGCAACCATAAACTCACATCACATGAGCATGGACAGAAGTGCTATGTAGTCCTCATAGTGGGAAGTAGGTTTAGGTTATTGGGATAGAGGTCATAACCCTAAGAGCCTTAAGAAAAGAATGCTTGTAATTCATACAAGCCTGCAATTATGACTGTAGAATTCAAATTATTATATGACACAGAATTTTAAGCTTCCCTTCCTGTGGACCAAATTATCTCACACCAGAATAGGACAGGATCAATATCTTCTTAACTTAGTTACCTTCTTTTTTCAATAGCTCCATCTGGGTTTGTTCTATGTTATCCCAAGAAAGCAGCAAGAGAACAGCTGCTCCCACTTGGTACACTCAACATGGGTTGCTTATCAGCCAGTATTTCACAGATGTTCTTCCCAAAAACTTGAACAGGGTTGAGGGATATGATCAAAGCTAAGCTGGCTACTTTCTGTGATCCTTATAATTCCAATTGCCATTAAAAAGATTGTTATGAATCTTTCTGGACCCAAACAGAAAGCTGTTTCTGGGAGCACCCCAGCCAAGGTTTAGGTGAGTGAGATGAGGCAAACCACGTGCCATCTCAAGAGAGTCAGGTGGAGAGTTTTCACAGTCAGCAGCAACCCTCCCTCCTGACTCAAATGCAAAATACCATGTTTGTTTTGTCACACTGCATTTTACACCCAACTAGTAGAGGATTCTCCAAAAGAAGAGGGGTTCACAGATAGGAACCATGCAATGAAGTGAGAAGAAACACAGGACAACTGGGAAACCATAACCATCAGTGGAGAAATCCAGTGGGAAGGAAGGTGGGTTGAAAACATGGAAGAAGGAAGAAGAAGGTGCAAAGGAGGGAAAGAAAGATTATTTGAAGGAAAGGAAAAGGGGATCCCACCTGGATTCCAACAAGGAAGACAAAGAACCCATTGCTAAGAACTGTGGGGTCGGCAGAGTCTCCCAACTTTACAATCAGACTTTCATATAGAAATATATTTTTGTAGGAATCTTCAGCTGCTTTGGAACTTCTTTGGAAGGAGGAAGAAGACATATTTATTTATAAAGGAGAACCTGCCCGTTGCCAGAATGGGACCATTTCTGGGATTCTTAAATGGGAAGGGGGCACAACAACAATGCAAAACCAGGCCCACTCCAGATGCATCTCCCATTCTGAGAATTCTGGAACATTTCTGGGAGATGTATCTTGACACCTCTACATAGCAGGTAGTAGTTAACATAATTTAGAGCAGGGGTGTCCAACCTTGGTAACTTTAAGATATGTATGGACTTCAACTTACAAATTCCCCACTGAGGAATTCTGGGATCTGAAGTCCACACTTCTTAAAGCTGCTAAGATTGGACATGCCAGAGGAAAGACAAGGGATTTGTGGGGCTGTAGGAGCAGAGGTCCTCTTTGTATGGAGGTGAGGGGTAGCAGACAGAGGGCAGCTTGACAGCTTTAAGAAGTGTGGACTTCAGATCCCAGAATTCCTCAGTGGGGAATTTGTAAGTTGAAGTTTTAAGAGGCCAGATGTGTATGTTACAATTTGCAGAAACCTAATAGGGCCATTTCACCCTTCAAAACATCTGCATCCTCTTTTCCCAAGGGACTCTTGGCCATCAACATAGCATGACCAACCAGGAATGTCCTTCAAACCAAAACAAGTTGTGTCCTTCTAGGTTAAAGGTTCTAAATGCCCCACCCCATGGAAAATCTACTGCCTTCTTGAAATCTCACACTTGTCTATTACTGGTTAAACTTGAAGAGGTGGGAACCCCAAGAAGGAAAGTGGGAATTGGAAGGAGGAACACACCAAAACATGGTAAGGAGGAGGAGGAGGGGGAGAAAAGGTTTAGAAGGGAGGTTATGAGGAGGTGGGATCACAGCATTGACTAAAGATAGCACCTACCCACTTGTCCAAGTCAACACCCTAGAGGTCAGTCGGCAGATTTGAGAAGCCAAAGAAAAGAAGAGGAAGAGAAGATGAACCATTGATGATTACTCAGATTATGTGCCAATGGGCACAGTGGGATACCTGAGATTTATTGCTTGTCCCACTTCACCCCTTAAAAGAGCACATATCCCCCCTGTTCATTCACCATTCAAAACTTCCATCAAGTTCTCCCCACTGGGAGAAAGCTGAGAATGTATCCAGGAAATGCTCAACATCAAGTGAGGACCATGGGATTAAACCAGGAAGTGACACACAAGAGCAGATCTTGGTTTTTTATCGTTGCAATTTTAGAGAGGAAATATTTTTGCATCGAACAGCCATCCAAGAAGCAGAAATTAAATGGTTGAGGTGAATCTTCTTTTAACACAGCTCAAGGAAAGGCTTTATGTCTTGATTCCTGCTGGTCAGATAGTTAGGAACAGCCCCACTAAGAAATTAATAACTTTGCTTCCACATTAAAGCCCTTTAAGTGAAGTATTGTTTCTACTACTAGTTAAGTGCAACTAAATTTGAGATTGTACATATGGTTTTTAATTGGGAAGAGCCTTCCCTCTTATCCTTCCACAGTATAACATTTATTCATACATACCAAACACTCTGTAATGTTAATTAAAACATTCCTTTGACATTTTTTTTTCTTGGAGGACTAATTCCTGCTTAATTTTTTAGTCATACAGGGAAGAACTATTGTTTGCTTTCATGATTTTGTTTTACAGCAAAACGGTGCTGTTTTATTAAAAATATAGAAAAGGAAACCAATAAAGGTTGAAAGGTACTCTCTGCTGCCACAAAGTTGACAGACTAAGGATTAGTTTGTTTGTCACACTGAAAAAAAAACATAGGGGAAAGCTACTACTTCAAGGCATAAAAGTTCTAAAATGACTGGATTCAACGTAGAAGTATCACAACTTCCTTTTTTTAAAGGAGCAAAATCAAATCTGGAAGACCTCACAAATGTAGAAAAAAGGTAGGTGAACAAAACAATATATTAATGTCCTCTGGATTTTCCATAGCAAATTAATGAATGAACCCGAATGATTTCATGAAGATGGAACAGTGTGAAACAATAGTTATTAACAGCAACCCCATTTTATTTAATTCAATTCAGTTCACCCTACTCCAGAGTGACTCTTCCCTAGTCTTCAAGCCTACCCCCCCGCATTCCAATGCCAGTGTATCTCCTCTTAATCCAAACTACAGTGCAGAATTCTATTGTAATGGTATGTGGGAATGACCTTGGGAGATAGGAGGAAGAATGGCAGACTAGACAAAGCTCAGATAATCAGCAGCTGAGCTCCCAGAAGCAATGGGAGTGTGGCAAACATCTCAGAAGAGTCCCTTCTTAGTTTCTTGGATTGTAAAGATATGTGGTGAGAGAGGTACTTTCAGAGAGAGGTACTTGCAAGATTCTGTTAATGTAACTTTACAATAAAAACAGAGCTAGCACTCCTGGCTGTGCTTCTTGTCTGGATTACCTTGCAAGGTTGGCATCTATCCACATACATAGCTTTGATGCCAGACAAATGAAAGAGAAGCTTCTCTGTTCACCCTAGTAAGATATGTGCAGCTCTCTTTATACACACACATACATTCTCATCCATGGTCTGAACTCAAAGAGGCCCAGCTGAAACTACCCGCCCAACCTATTACCTGCAAAGAAGGAAAATTTCCCATTCTTACCTCGACACCTGCTTCTACTGTATTTGCCAGCATTTCCTGCAGGGCTCGTACTGACAAGGATTGTTCCAAACTGAAGCAGCATATTGCCAAATCTGGAGGGACTTTCTGGATGAGTATAGAAAACTGGATGTTATTTCTATTGACTGAGTTTTACAACCTATTCACACTATGATCACCTGGTTATAGGAGGAGATAGAAAATAAAGCCTTGAAACTTCATTAAAAGTCCTACACATGATTCACTTCTGGAATTCACAACCAAGAGTCCTATGTGGTATCTTCATTTGCTGCAAAAGACTAAACAGGGTTATTCCTCTTGAAATGGTGATTATGGAACCTGGGGGCCACATTCAAGCAAAGAAGAGTAATTGATTCTGCCTTGTAGCAATAGCGACAGAAGAAACATGAATTATAAATGGAAACAGGCCTCAAATGAAGTAGCTGGATTTAATTTTGGATATAATTTTAGTTTACAAGGCAGATCTTGTTTCTAGAGGACCCATGATAGATCCTTTCTTCCCATACTCCTGTCTACTCATTGTGTTCCTATGGCCAAACCAAGCTAAAAACAACAGAAACTTGTCTTATGCAAAGCTTTTCCTAAAAATTGCTGAGAACCTTCAACATGAAAAATCAACATATATAGTATGCTAAGATTGTGTTGCCCTGTGGTTGTTAATTTCCATAATTCCAAAATTGATATCATCTTTTTATCCAGAACAGAGTAAGTCTCTTGACTCAGATCAAAACATCTGGCCCAATCTGGGCAATCTATCCATGAAAAGAAAATCAAGTTCTCCAGTCTGACAGACTTCACTACCTAATTCCCAGTATGTCATGGAAGGTAGGTTAAGCTTATGCACCTTTCCAGTTGCCCAAATGTCCCATTGGCAGAACATACCTGAGCATTAGAGGTAGGTTCCAGAAAACAGAGCCGATTTCCAAAACCTTCTGCAGCCAGACATAACTTCAGCTGTTCATTGAAGACTACGGTTGAGCACTGAAGGACAACTTCATCATCCTAAGGGAGAAAAAAATTGCACAGCATTATACACATTGAAAGTCAGGACCACTGGAGCTTCAAAACCCAACTGCTATTTACAATAGTATTTTTTAAACTTCGCAACTTTAAGATGTGTGGACTTCAATTCCCAGAATTCCACAGACAGCATGTGGTCAACTTATTGTGGTTAAGCTTCCTTCTTCCTCCTGTTTACACCAGATCTTGAGGACCAGCAACCTGAATTCTCAAATTACAGAGGGAGGAATTGAATTGAAATAAAATCCTCATTTATATTTCAAAGGTATGGCAATAAATCAAAGGGTTATTTCTCAAGGACATGCTCTCAGCTTTACTGGTTGCAATATGGTTTATTTTATTCATTTGTTTTTAAGATTTATAAGGCTGTCAAATAAAAATTATTGATAAAATACAGCATAAAAAACCAACAATTTATTAAAAAAAAACTCCTACCATATGAAAATATTTATTGATTTAATTCCAGTTCTTTTCTAAAGTATCTATATAACTGAAGCCATCAATCTCCATCTTTGCATCCATGTGCCTCTAAAAGCAGCATGACATTAAAATCCAACAGTAAAGCTTTTCTTTGCATATAATCTCTGTACTAAGAAAAATTATCATGCCAAAAAAGTGAATGAAATATGTGCATCAGTTGACTTATTGTTGCCATATGAGCGGCTTCAAGTCTGGCTCAGTTACTGCTTGTGCAGTCAGTGGTTTGTATACCTGTGATTCCCCATCTAAACTGTAAATCATAGTTTATCTCTATGCATACTTCATGTAGCATACTAACCCCAAACACAGAAAGATTATAAGAAGGTGGCCGTAGCCACCCTGAAAGAGTCCTGGTTCAAAACTCAGCATATGGATTGGGAAAAGACATTTCAGAGAATGAAAAACACAAATAATTATTATAATAATGAACAGACAAGCACCTGCCATATCACACCCCAAACTTAACCGTTGAGAAGAAAGACAAAAAAGACTGGATAGTAGACATAGTACAGCCTGGAGATAGCAGGACAGAAGAGAAAGAACTGGAGAAAATCATAAAATACAAAGACCTGAAAAAAGGCAGAAGTAGAACACTGCGGCAAAAGAAAGCAAATATAATACCGACAGTAATAGGCACCTTGGATGCAATCCCAAAACAACAGGAGCACTTCTTGAATACCACTGGCATTGACAAAGTCACCATCAGTCAATTGCAAAAGGCAGTTCTGTTTGGAACAATTTACATCCTATGATAATACCTTTAAGAATATCAAAGAACAACATCGGCCGATGCAGATACTTGGGAAGGACTCAATAGGTGGACAACAATGCCAAATCCAGTCTAAACATCGGGCTGATTGTGCAACGAACCATAATTTATGAATGCTATCAGACTCTGACTTAGGGGGCTCACCAAAAACAAATGATAATAAACTCATAAAACATTAAAAAATTAAGATAAATACAGAGAACTGCTTTCCCTCCATTCCTGCCACAAAACAAAAATGAAAGTCACACTGGATAAAGCTTCTGGGCTAGAAAGCATATTTTCAAGCTATTTCATCCCACTATTATTTTTATAAGGAACGTAAGGTGGTGAACATAAATACTCCTTCCTCATTTCCCCAGCAACTTAGTTTTAGTTCCTGTCTTTCAGCAATCCCCCCTCCCAAAAGCAGAATCAAAGAGGGTGCAAACCCAGCCTCATTAGTGATTAACAGAGTTTCAGAGAGAGCAAGCTTCCTATCACCTTGCGTGCCATAACTGGCAGCCTCCATCAATCAAGGGCACCAAAAGGAAACCTGCTGCACCAGTGCGGATAATTAAGAGAGGAAGGCATGTGAGCACCAGCCAAAGATCTGGGATGTGCAATCAAGGTTGGAGGCCTTGGAAGAGAGCCACGAGTGGGGAGGATGACTCAGGAACAATCCAGGAAGAGGACATCAGCACCCTCATTCCAGTCACAATCTGGATCAAATCCTTTTTCATGGTCATAAAAAGGTGAAGATGTCCCCTGTCCAGTCATGACCAACTCTAGGGTGCAGTGCTCATTTCTGTCTCCGAGGCAAAGAGACAGCGTTTGTCAGAAGACGTTCCTGTGGTCATGTGGCCGGCATGACTATATGCCGAGGCACACGGAGCACTGTTACCTTCCCACCAGTTTAGGCAGTTCGTATTTATTTACTTGCATTTTTACATGCTTTTGAACTGCTAGGTTGGCAGGAGCTGGGGCAAGTAATGGGAGGTCACTGTTATGCGACGCCTGGGTTTCGAACTCAGGTTGCCGACCTTCTGGCTGACAAGCTCAGCATCTATAGACCAGCATAAAAAGAATGGAATAAAACAATAGTTTTAAAAACTAAAAAATATACAGAGTTAACACGCACACATATATCTACATAGCCCACCAGGATGGGAAGGCAGGGCATATTACAGGTCCCATCAGTTAGGGACTATCATCTGGTGGGACCATGAAAAAAGGCCTTCTTGGTAATGGCCCCTTTCTTTATGGAACATCATTCCCCCAAAGGTACAATCGGCCCCCCACCCTGCTGCTTTTCTGAAAGGCCCAAACAACATGCTTTTGCTAGTGGGCCTGGGGACCCCAAATGCAGATGGAGATGATCAAGTGGTTGGTTTGATTGTGTTGCTGCTGCCATGGGGGGATGGGGGGCGTTAATGGGTTATATTATATGGTGGATTTTTAAATTTTTAAAAATGTAAAGCTACTCAGAGTCAGCTATGTGTAAGTTGGGCAGCTATCCAAATTTATTTCATATTTTCACACAAGCACACGCACACACAAAATCTAATCTAAAGTTATTAATATTAATAATAATATAATATTAAAAAAATCTGCCCTGATATACCTTTTGTTCCCCAGACCCTCTCCACCCCTCTCATTCCATCTAGCTGATCTCCAAACCAAGCTGACTTGCCGCCCACCCTGGCTTCAGCCCTCCTGGAGATCAGGTTTCTTGGCAGCCTATTTCTGCCCAGGGAATGCGCGCCATCAGCTCAGCTTGTGCAGAAAGGAGGACTGCCCTCAGCCAAGCAAGCAGAGCTAAGCTTGGGGACAGTTGAACAACCCTCCAGGCGATGGGGAAGGGGCTCAGGGGGCTCAACCAAATTGCTCGCTGGGGAATTCTGGAAGCTGAAGTCTAGAACATCTTAAAGTGTTGCCTTATGGGTGAGATGGGCAGTGTATAAATTTAATAAATAAAGTTGCCAAGGTTGAGAAATTTGGTTCTAGGCAGCTCCACCTATCCACCCCTGGATAGCATTAAGACTCCCCAGATCTGTAACCTAAGTTCAAACCAACACACAGGAGTCAAAAATAAAAATGTAATGGTCAGAAAAATTCTGTTCCGAGGGTGGCCCTTCAGCGTTCAAGCCAGAAAAAGTTGCAAAAGAACCACTGGAAATGGAAAGATCAGACTTCTTCCTTTTCAACCCCCTGCCCCATCTTTCACCAGCTTTCATTCACCATTCCCATGGGCCTGGGGAGGGAAATGGGTATTTTTGGAGACTGCACCTGTTTGGAGCATTCCTGCCACTCTGGGTAAGCACATAGCTTAGAGCCGGGGAACTTGCTGACATACAAACATGCTCACATACACACATGCCTTACAGACCGGTCAAGAATGACTTTGGGCAAAACAGACATGAAGGCACACTTACACTGAAGGTGAAAATGAGAAAGGCACCCCCTCAAATATTGTGGAACTAAATAAGTTGTGCAAAAGAGAGACCATATCACCAAGCTGCACAATATTGCATCATTTTCTTTTTAAAAATACAGCCTTTGTGCAATTCATCACAGAGTTTACATGTTTCCAAAAGTGTGACCAACAGCTATATTAGTTTGCTGCTTGCAAGGAAGGGGATCTGGCTTTAAATCACAAATGTAAGGATGGCATCTGCTTTGACATCCAGGAATCTGTTGTTAGGAACCAGCCTCTCTCATCAACAGAAGAGGTGAATTTAGTGAGAAAGCACATCCCATTAATTCAAAAAACAACATTTTCATCGTGAGCTGCTGAGAGTTGCTTTGAATTCAGCAGCATATAACTTTATAAATAATTTCCTTAAAAACCACAATTAAAAGAACAAGGAAGCTTTTTTTAATCACAACACAGGCATCCTGTGCTTATGGCAGCATGAAGAATGCTTCTTGTAAAATGATGCCTTCTATGAATTAATCAAGATGCAAAAAATAGGGTGAAGAAATCTTTTATTGATTAGCAGCCAAATCTGTTTTGTTGCATTTTTAAAGCAGGTGAGGACTCTCCAGAGATTTATAAACTACAGTTCCCAGCATTCCTTTTGGATTCTTTCAAACTCTCATGGAGCTGCTGAAGTCTCCAAGTTACCT
Source organism: Acrochordus granulatus (assembly GCA_032468055.1). Taxonomy (NCBI): domain Eukaryota; kingdom Metazoa; phylum Chordata; class Lepidosauria; order Squamata; family Acrochordidae; genus Acrochordus; species Acrochordus granulatus. The sequence goes on along the minus strand of JANHZU010010261.1, from coordinate 3,843 downwards.
TTGCCCATTTTGGGAAAAAAGACAGCATGCTTTTCTGTTATTACCAAAAATAATGATCAGATTCTAGCAGTCGGTAACCAGTCTGTTGCACAAAGTTATTTTGTTTCCAAAACTACGAGTATTTGAGTTTAGGAATAAACATAAAACCTAGAGTTGAAAAGTAAGGTACCATAGCGGTCACCTAGTACAACTCCCTGCACAGTGCAGGATGCACTAGAGCAGCTTTTTTCAAACCTGGCAGTTTTAAGATATAGTATATAGACTTCACCTCCCAGAATTCTTCAGCCAGCTTGGGAATGGAAGCATGGGAGTTGAAGTCCACACATTTTAAAGCTGCCAAGGGTGAAAAACACTGTACTAGAGCAACTCTGACAAAGGAGAACTCACTACATGGGGCAGGCAGTTCCAAGGGGTAACAGCTCATACTGTATGGTAAAGATAAGAACTTAGCTCTCTGCAATTAACCATACAGTAATTTCTTTGGGGTCCTTGATGCTCTCTGAGCTTGGTTGTTTTCTCGCAGACGTTTCATTACCCAAATAGGTAACATCATCAGTGCAACAGTGCATCACCCATGCATCAGTGCACAAACGTCTGCAAGAAAACAACCAAGCTTGGAGAGTACCAAAGACCCCACAGTTCAACCCTGAGTTATAAATATTCTCTTCTATTAGTAATTTGTTTCTCATACACGGGATGTTGTTATGGTCCAGTAGGGTACAAGGACTGCTTAACACTGTCCAAGGATCTTATTCTGAAAAATGACAATGTGAGAATCACCCCACCTTTCTGCAGCTGAGGAATCTGGGAAATTGCAATACCAAACTCAGCCTGGAGAATGTTATCAAAAGATGATCAAGGTCAGGAGCTTCCAATTTTGGTTCCTGATGGAGTTTATCATTTCTCCATACTTTTAATTGCTGCTCACTTCCTTGCCTCAACTCTCTGGCTGGATCTCCACATTGTGCTAACCCATGATATATTTAACTCAGCGTTGAACAAAGCATAACAGTCCAGGATATAACAAGTCACAGATGATGGTTTACATGCCTTAATAGTCTACATCATGGGTCAGATCAAAACCAAACCAGTGCTGTGAGGGAAGACTTAAAGAGATATGTACCTTACTTTCTCTTTCTGGACCCAATCTCCACAACCCCATAGAATGAAAGGGCAAAGACACTGGAGATTTGCAGATAGTGATAGTGAGGTATACAGACTGAAAGCCATGGAGCTAAGCACAGCTACACCGATGCGCCTTTGTTGCTTCTTCTCATCTTCCTCCTCTCTAGTCCTCAATTGCACGTTTGGCCACATACTCTTGGAATCTGAGATAAACTTTAGTTGGGTTCACAGAACACATCAGACTATGCTAGAAGGGAGTCAGTTCGTTTGTAATCTATTCTGGGAATAGATTACAAAGGGCTGGGAATCCAGCCCTTGCCTGAACAGGTGAAAAGAAACAGACCAACCCATGCTTTTCATCTGCTTAGATACAGGACCTTTTGAAAATGAAACAACTGTGGCTTCTTATCCTAAGCTGAAGGTTTAGTCTGTTGCATGAACCCAACCAATGCAGCCTTGAATCAAAAGTCCTAGCCAAAAATCCAATGTTTTTCAATCATGGCAACTTGAAGATGCGAGGACTTCAACTCCCAGAATTCCCCAGTGGGCATGTATTGACCTCAACTCCCAGAATTGCCCAACCAGCACTGTGAGTTGAAACCCACACAACTTAAAAGTTGTCAATTGTCCTAGAGAGATAGTGTTGTATAGTGGTTAAAGTCAATGGAATGGGGAAATCCAATCTCACATCTTCCCTTTGGCGCAAAAGCCAGCTGGGTGATTTTAAGCCAGTCACTCTCTTTCAGCCTCCGGAAGAAGGTACAGTACGAGCCAACCATTTCTGAAAATGTTGCTAAGAAAACTGCAGGGATTTCTTCAGGCAGATTCCAGCAGTTAAGACTGATTCGAAGGACCGCAATAGCAACTGCAGTCCTAAACCTGAGAAGGCAGTTTATAAGGAACAGCCCTCAGCTGTCAACCTGAAATAAATCAAGGTTAGTAATTGGAGAGGCCATCATGCAGGCCACCACAGTTTTTCTTGTGACTCTCTATGGAAGGGAAGATTAGATTTTGAAAAAGCAGAATAAAAAAGCATGGACCGTTTTGAACTTCAGGGTTGGAGAAGACTTCTGGGAATTCCTTAGGCAGCCAAGAAAACAAAAAAATGGATCACTGAACAAATCAACCCAGGCTTCTCACTCAAGGCACAAATAACCAAGCTCAGATTGTACTTCAGATACATTATGCAAAGATCCAACTCTCTAGAGAAGGTGCTAATGCTGGGAAAGATGAAAGAAAGGAAAGGAAGAGGACAACCAGCAGCCAGGTGGAAGAACTCAATGAGAGCAGTAATGGAGGCACCCTTAGGAGACCTGAAAGTCTAGATAGGGACAGATCCTCCAAGAGAAAATCTAGTTATGTGGTTGCTAAGAGCTGACATTGACTTGATGGCACCTAACCAATGAATCAACTGCTAAGACCAGACTTGAAAAAGCATCAGTTTTACCACACCATTTAGGAGGGCCCAAACCCATGTATTGAACATGTACTTGTGCCCGTTGGAATGGACATTCCACACAGTGTATGAACTGCAGCTTAAGATGCAGATGTTGAAAGCTCTCTCTGCCCTCAGCCCCTCTGAGGGCCCAGCAGTAGAGGTCCCTGCTGCATGGAAAAGGCACCACTTGGAATATCTCAGTTGTCTGCATTAATTGGGAGACAGCAAGTTTGGTTAGAAGCAAGGAAATGCTCGGGGAGAGGGGCAGGCCTGAGGCTTCTGCTGAGCTAAAAGATGTCATTCCCATCCAAGGTCCAGGGGAGGGGCTAGAGTGGAGAAGGAAGCAGCCCTGAGTTGAATCCAGCACCCTCCACTAAGCCCTGGGACACCACCTGTTCTCAGGCAGCTTGGCCAGCCAGCATCCATCCCACTGGGAATAGGACGGACTCTAATTTTAGACCCTTGGCAGGGAAGAAAAGAGGCCAAAACTCCAGTGGGAGAGCCCAAAGGTGAAAAAAGACAACGTTCCTAGCCATGGCTGTTTTGGACTACTTGAATATTGTCCAGGAAAGCTAGGTCCTTTGGGTTACGTCTGCTTCCCTGTCCTGTTACTCCAAAGTCCACTGAGCTCATTCCAACAGAAACAGAAGAACAACTGCATTTGGCAAAAAACCTCTTTGCCCCCAATAAACTGAGCTACAAAAGGGTCTTCCTTGTTGGTTGCTCCAATAGCTGCTGGCATTGAAAGGGAAGAAAGGGAAAGGACACCACAAGGTTGTGTGAATGTAGGCAGAGAGAGCAAGCTATGGAGATCAACCACCACCCACCAGCCTTGGGAGACCATCAACACTACAAGGGAGCTTTGTGACTCCCTCCCCCAAGTCCTCCACTAACCTGGGCTAGGGGATCTACTTTGCCCCTTGCAGATCCATCCTTCCACTGCTAGGAACCCCCTGAAGAAGAGCTGGGGGGGCCCTGGGATCGATCAAATTAAAAGCCCCCCTTCCATCCATCTTCCCAGCAGGGAAACCAAAGCCCTGGGTCAGCCAAAGGGCATCAGAGGAGGCAACTCATACGGTACTTCGGCACAGAGTGTCCTGGTCTAGGGGTTCACACGTACCCCTGGGGAAATTCTCCCATCCAGCTTCCTCACAACTTTCGCCCGACCTTAACTCTGCCATTCGCTTGGCTCGCCCCCCGCCCCGTCCCCCAGTTTCTCCCCCGTTGCTCCAGCCGGCCCTTCCTCCTCCCAACCGGCCATCCTCCTCCTCCCACCTGCC
>JANHZU010010259.1:7916-21422 GCA_032468055.1 Acrochordus granulatus | reverse complement strand
AAAACTGCAGGGACTAATCCAGGCAGTCACCAGGAGTTAACACTGATTTGAAGGCAGACACCCACAAATACATCCACATGTATCTGAACAGACATAAAGCTCATCCAGACAGTTAGTGTTTGGTGCCAATGATGTATAGATATTACTTAAAAACTTTTGAGTTACAAACTTTCACCAATACAAACAAACCTGTCTGCAGCTCTAGTCTAGATGGTTCCAGAAGTTGGGAGAAGTTAGTTTAGATCGCATGCATGCATATGCTTGTTTGGACTTGTGAACAAAATGGACTTAGCAACAACCTTAATCTGTTTTTAAGTAAAGCACAGTCTGTATTTATATGTGGCTTGTGTCTTTTATCAGATCAAGTGAGACACCTACAGCTACAGTAATGGATAGAAACAAATGCAAATGAACTGAAGCCCAATCAAAGCAAGTTGAAATATACCTGGCAGGTGGACCATCAGGTACAAGTACTCTTGTGGATCAGAGTTTAGAGCAGCACAAAGATATGGCTTTCTGGATGGAGGTCATATAGCTTCAACAGCACATGCCTTGGTAATTGCTTTGATTGCTACAATACACAATATGTAAGGCTCTCAGAAAATATTCTGGAATTTCTGTTCATGCTGCATGGAATGACATGTCATGATGATCATGCCCTGATATTATATTTAGTGGCTTCTGGTTCTTTGGGGGCCCCAATTTAAAGTCTGGGGAGATGAAGGAACACCTCTTTTTATGCTGCTCTGAATGCCACTGCCAACTAAATTATCACAGGTCTTTTCACTTGTAGTTCTGCCCAAAGATATAGACTGCCCCCCATCAGGAGATCAGCATGGTACTTTTTCTGTTCTTTGGATTTTATTTGTGTTTTATTTTGTATTGTCCTGAGAACAGTTGCTAATAGGCAAGTTAGTAGCTAACTAAAAAGACAATTGATTCATGGACTCAAGCTAGACATCTAAAAGAGATAACAATGAAACGTGATTGGGGATATAAACTCTTTCTATGCTGGACCTACGTAGGGCTGTAGCTTTGGAAGCAAACAGTTCCAGGCTCCACCTACCATTTCTTGGTGGGTCTGGAACAATTCTTCCCTGAAACCTTGTAAAGCAATCGGTCATTGCCTGTGCCAAAGGTCTGACTTGATAGCAATCCATTTCCTGTACTCTTTCATCGAAGAAGTCAGCAGCAAAAAGGAGCTAGTGATTCAGCCCAAGTGATGAGCAGGGCTGATTTCCGTCTCTCTCTCTCTCTGTGTCTGTTCTCTTTCTCTACTTTTGCTTATCAAAAGGTGATGGGTGCATGGCAGTTCAGCTAGGGCCAGAATGTGGTAGGGTGGATGCAAGTGCCCTTTTCTTTTTGTACAGATGGTTTGATAGATGGCTAAAATAAACCTTAATGAGAAGAAGCAAGCTGTAACTTCCAGGAAGTTTTTATGGGAAATAAGTGTAATAAAAGAAGAAAATGAACCTGAGCTTCCAGTCTTGGCAAGCTCCTGCCCCCTCAGGCCAGACCAGACTTGGCACCACATTAGATCACTTCAGAACACATAACCAAGCTTTTTTTTTCCTTCTGGGCCTGGGATGCTGAGTCCAGAGTCGGAGCTTCTCTGAGCCTAAATGTCTTGCCACGTTGAGCTCTTGGCTCAGCTGTGTGCATCTTTCTCTGGAATCTGCATTGCTCTGACTTGGTAACTTGGCCCAGTCTCTTAGTGCAACAACTTTGCTTTCTGCTGCAGATTCCTCTGTCCCTTTCATGCAATTTCCTCTTTGCATTCTCATGTGGCAGACAGGCCTGTCACATATGGGGAGGCAGAAGGAAGGGCTTAGAGCAAATACATGTTTAGTAGGTGGGTGGATATTTTCCATTGCTATGCAAATAGATCTGTTTGTAAAAATACTGAAAAATGAAGGTACAGAAAATGCAGGACCTCTTGGGAAACTTTCAAAATTCTGAATCATAAACATTCCTTAAAATATATTATTGCAACAGACTGAAAAGACGTTAAATATCCTAAACCTTTTGCACACTTGGGAATGAACTAATATGAGTTAGAGTTAATGTTGTACAGATGTCAGGTTTAGCAGTGGCTTAAGGCCGCAACCGCACAACCTTCTGTGAGAAGAACCCCGATTCTTGTTTGATTGCAGAATATGCACAAGAGCCTGTTGACTTGTTTTATTCAGTTTTTATGACTGCCCACCTCATAGTGATTTTGGGACTACTGTGTTAAACAATAACTCCTACAGGAATTTTTTAAAGGGAAGAAGGAAATGTGTTTCCTGGGAGGTACAAAAAGTCTAGTGATGTTAAGCACCAGCTAATCATTCTGAATCACATCAGGATTCTGCACTTTTTTTGTAAAAGTTTTTATTTTTTTCTTCTAGGCATTCTGCATTCTTATTTGAACAGACGGGGAGATAAGAGAGTTCACCGCATGCGCCTTTGTTTGCTGAAGCCTTTAGCCATTCCCACTCTCTTTACCTCTGCTTGCTGTTGACAATATGAAATCTAGACAACTGTTCACATGTTGGGATTTAAGTCATTTCTGTTCATCTTGCAATGATGTTTGAGCTTCACAGGACACGGAAGGTGTCACTGAAACAGGGTTGTTGTTGTTTTTGCTTTGAACATGCTTCTGAAAGTTCTCTGGTTTTTCAGAAGCAAAAGGCAACTACATATTGTATTTCATTCTGGTATCACCTTTCATCCTGAAAGGTTTTGGATTGGTTTGCAGCCTAAATATAGAATCCATCTCAAAGGTGAAATGTATTATCTGCTGCCTCCGAGGAATGCCTGAACCAGTTAGGACTACAGTAGCCAGGTAGGAAAAGCTGTTGACTGAAACAGGGCTCCTCTGAGGCAAAGCTTCTTGGAACGTGAAGCAGACTGTTCTGCTGATCACCTTGGACAGAAGTCTTCCTTAACGGATTTATTCCCATAGCATCTTCTTATATTCGAATGTGCATTCACTTCATTTTCTGAGAAAGAGATTGTTCTGTCAAGAATTGGCTTTCATAATTGTCTTAAAGGAGAGGTGGATTTTTAGGGACTGAAAGGGGATAGGATGGCAGGAGCTCTTTGATTTTCATTTCTCCTTTCCTCACTTCCCCCAGTTGGCAGGACCCCGGCAAAATGCTTTCCTCTGTAGAAGGGAAGGGAGCTGTTTTCTGACCATTAATCTGCCTCTTGGGTAAGATAGACCCTCTCTGTCTTTCTAGTGTCATCCAAATGCAGAAGGAAAATGCTTTTCTGGGGATAGACCTTACCCCAGTGTTGTGCTTCTCCCCAGTGGAAACAGAGCCTTGTTGAGTCAGCTTAATGAAGATTTGGGCAGAGGGGCCAGTGTGGGCCAGAGGGGCCATAAAAGTTTTTTGCAGGATGGCAGATTTGTCCATGTGGGTTATGGAGGAAATTAATTGGAGTGTTGAGTTGCTATGTGGCAGACTTACCAGAAGAACAGCAACTGGGTTTGTTTTTTTGCAGGAAAGCCAACAGAGTTTTGAGCACTTGCTAACACATACATTATTGTGTAAACTTGTAAATGATTCACAGTCATGCAGTTTTAGGAAGCTTTTTTTTCCAGGATGCTTCTTGTATGACACATTTGCAGAATGCATCATGTATCCTGAGAGAACATGGTGCAACTGCAAGACAAGCAAAGTCAGCCCCTGCCCTCAGGCCCTAAATCTTAACAGCCTAGTAGTGTATTCTTCCTGGAAGGAAACAAGCTGTGTAATAATCTTGGAAAGTCCTGTGTGCCTTTTGCAGGATGTTGGGTGCTACCTCCTGTCAGAAATCTTTTCAACAAACAGCAAGGCAGTTTAGGTACCTTTTGTCTGAATGCTGAACATGTTAACTTTGAAGTAAGGTCGTGCAAGCAGAGCTGGGCTCGATCAAAAACCTTCTGTAAAAGCAGTTAAGCTTCAGAAAGTGAATAAAATCTTAGTAGCACTATATGCAGACTCTCTTTTCTTCTGGATGCTTTCCAGCCAATAATTGACATTATTTGAAAGTCACTGGCAAGATCCCACTTCAGGTTTGCTTTACAGCTGCTTTCTCCAAATCGTACTTGGAAGCTCTTCTAATTAGAGGGCATCTGTTAATTAGGATTATGGTAACTGCATGTGGAAAAGCTGCTCTTTAAAAAAAAATCAGCTCAGCCTCCTCTGTTGAGTTCAGGATTGTTCCTGAAGCTTCACATGGAAAATCAGAAGACCAAGCAAGGCTATCTCTGTTTTTTCTCAGTTTTCCAGCTGTGGCTTCTTCAATGTGGTCGATGTGTGGCTTGTTCACTATGCTCTTGAGGCTGTCGATCAGATTCGCTTCCCTGATTCCTGAGCTGTGTTTTCAAAATGGCTGCTTGCATCCCTGCCTCCTGCATTGTTAATGTGGCTGATTCTAAACAGGAGAGCAGGCAGCTTTGGGTCTCACAGGCAGGGGGTGTGTTGGTACCAGACACATCCCCAGCTGGTTTTCAGGGACTTGAGTTAAGATGAAGTTTGCTTTACAGTCCAGCCTTGGTAGGTGTACTGGGCTTCCTCCTAGGAAATAACAGTGGCTGAGGTTCTGAGTGACCAATTTCTGTCCAGTTATGTCTCAGGTCCATCTCCTACCTACCTTTGTAACCAACAGCAGAGCATTGTTACTCATTCATGTATATGTATGCATGCATATTAGCAACAGCTAAAATACTGCACAGAACTCTCAGACTCATGTCTTTGGTAGAGGACTCTAAGGAAGACACAGATCACCCATAAAGATGAAAAAGGAAATTTTATGTATTTTAGCTAATTTGTCGCTACCTGACCCCAAGTGGCTCTGATCAGCTCACATTACAACAAACAACACAAACCAAACTGGATCAGAAAGAAAAAAGGAATAAAGTGATGAATCTGGCAAATATCTCCAAATCTCCTACCAAATCAGAGGGGGCTCCAGCCAAGTAGCCCTAGACCCCAGAAGTGTAGGTGGCATGGCAAACAGAAGTGAATGTTGAACCAGAGTGGAGGGTGATGAGGTAGCAACTGTATGTGGATGGAAGGTATGTACATGCACCCCCATTTTAATCATAAGGAAATCCCTATTTCTATGGTAGGCCAGCCCCCATCAAGTCCAGCATTCTTGGTCATGTGCCAGTGAGCATGTGTTCAAGATCTTCCATTTGCTTCTGACAACAGTAGTTTCCTAGCAGCACTTTTGAAAGCGTGTCATTCCAAGGATGGGAAACAACCCAAGACTGTCTGCCGTTAAGAGCTTCTCCTCTATAGATTCCCGGTGACTGCATCCTAGATTGCCAGTGCCTTCCTGAAGGCAATTTTTTTCCATTTCCAGGTGCTTTTTCATCCAAATTTGTCTAAAACTACCTAAAATGGGGCTGTCCTCGCAACTGATTTCATCATTGTAATTACGGAGTTATCCACTGGGAGAATGAGAGGCAGTGGTTATATTATTGTATTAGGATCTTCTTTCAAAACAAGAAAGAGTTAACTTGTGGCCTGATAATTACTGCTATGCTGCTTTATGGTTGTTTCAGATAACCTTTGAACAAGGGTTCAGAGAGAGCCAGTTTGGTCCAGTAGTGAAGGCACTAGGCTAAAAACTAGGAGGTGGTGAGTTCTGGTGTTGCCTTAGGCATGAAAGCCATCTGGGTGACCTTGGCCAGTCCCTCTCTCTCAGCCCAACTCAACTCAAAGGGTTGTTGTTGTTGTTTGGAAAATAGAAGAAGGAAAGTATGTTGGATATGTTCTCTGCCTTGATTATTTATAAGATACTAAAGGCAGGATAAAAATAAATAAATACAAGTTTAATCATGTTTAACCTTTGTGTAGTACTTGCGTGTATTCAACAATGCTTCACATATGTTGTCTCTATAATACAACATCAGCAATTCTGCATGGTCACCTGGTAAGATGATTCCTGATGATGATGTGGAAGATGCTGAGAATGGGCTACCTGAGGACCAGAGATGGTGCATAGTGGCTCTCTCTTGATCTTTAAGAACGGAAGCAGTACGCTGGGAACCACATGTGGGAGGATGCAGTTACTATTCTGTCTTATTGGGGCTTCCCACTGGGAAATTTCTGTGGAAATTGAATGGAGGAAACAGCAGGGTATGACTTGATCCTGCTTCAGAGCTCTGCCGATACTTTGCACAGGAGGGCATCTCTTCATGGTGCGAACAGCTGTTAAAGTCCATAGGTAGGAATCTAAGACTTCCTAGGGAACTACTTCTTCTAGCATAGCATGTATCTTATCTCACTTAACACCCACAGCATTCTACTGGGTCCAGCTGAGAGATTTCCATGACTTCGTGTCAAGGGACCACTTATATCCAAATTCTGCCTCTTTCACTTGCTATACAGATGCTGGCTACAAAACTGATGCCACAGTCAGTGTGGTTGTCTTTAAGACACCCCAAGACTCTGATTGTAGGGTTTGCCCCAGACATACACAGCTTGCTTACTGTTCTAGAAGGAAAGACTCAACATTTATTTCTTGGTGCTTCTGAATCACAAGCCTTCCCTGAACAGGATAGAGTACTAGGCTGCCAACTCAGCACGGAAGCTGCAGAGTTCTGTTGGGAAAGCGATACCACGTCTAAAGGTGGCTTTCAGGCCTCGTGGCCCGCCTTCTAATCTAAACATTAGACAATTCATTTTTATTACTTCTAAGAATAAGAGGGCCTTTAAAGATTGAAACCACAATAAAGATGCTAGAAATACTTTAAAAGGCCAACTTTAAATAGATCTCTCATCTTCCTGAAAGTCATGAGAGTGGAAACCAATGGTCACTTAAGTCTCCACAGTTTGGGGCTGGCACAAGAGAATGCCCTTTTCCATGTGTTTGTCAAGCTATTTGAAGGTTTTGTGGTTAAAACCGGTGTGAATAAAAGCTCCATATCATTGACAGTTACACCAGGTGCATATGTTCTGTTTATAGCCAGGCAAAGCTCGTGGCCCAAGCTTTTAGATCAGTGCTGCACAGAGGGGAAAGGGCTGTGTTGGTAAATTAAAAATCATCCTGGGCCACAAGTATGTGGTGTGCCGGTCAGCTGTCGAGCTGAGCTGACAGCAGCAGTGAGCCTTAGAGCCACTTGGCAGTGCATCTTTCAGGATGGTGGATAGTCTTCGATTTAACCGTAATTGGGACCAGGATTTCCATTGCTAAGCAAGGCGGATGTTAAGTGAATTGTACCCAATGACAATTTATGACTTGTTTTGCATGGTTGTTAAGTAAATCACTGCAATTTTTAAGTGACTTTGGTTGTCAGAAGCCAGCTGGGAAAGTTGCAAATGGTGTTCACTGAACCCAGGATGCTGCAACCATCATAAATACATGCCAGTTGCCGACAGTCCAAATTTGATCACATGACCAAAGGAATGCTGTGATGGTTGTAAATGCAAAGCCTGGTTGTAAGTCACTTTTTTTCAATACCATTGTAACTTCAAACTGTCAGTAAACAAATGATAAGATGTTAGTTGAGGACTACCTGTATTAACGCCAGTGGCCTGTACATTCTGCAGGCATGTTCTAGACAGCTTGTGTACGATCATCCCCTGCTCAGAAGGTGCTGCAATGTGACCTTGGAATAAAAGCATGATGGTTGGATACCTTTTGTCACTAACAAGGTTTAAGGTGCCTGGTCCAGAACACAGTGCTTGGGAGAGAACTCTGGAAAAGCAGCCGATGAGGCAGTGGGATCCTTAAGCCGTTTGGAGAAAGGAGCCCAAACCCTTGAGAGTTTCTGGTGGGAGGAACAAGTAGATGGAGAGAATTCCTCTCTCACAGGCAAGTACTAAACTACCTGAAGTTTGACAATCAAAGCAGAAAAAGTCAGGCACCTTCAGTTTTTATAGGCAAAAAGGCTTGCTGTGCTTGTCTTCTGGGAAGTGTTTAATTGCACTGGACTTTGTAAGGAATCCAGATCACAGCCCCAGAATGTGGGTGGCTCATATGTGCTTCTTGTCTTCTCCCACAGCAACCCTCCATTGAGTGAGGAGATGTTGCCTCCAGGGGAGTGGATGTGCCATCGCTGTACTGTGCGCCGGAAGGTAAAGAGATTCACACACGCACACACACCCTTCCTTTCTTCTCTGGAAACCACAGAATGGATCCCAACAGCTGGAGGAAATAAGACTAGAAAAAGTGCAGCTGGTACTTTTGCAGCAGATAAAAGGACCATACATTTTTGCACTTCTGTCTTCAGGAAGAAGGTGCATTATAAATCTAAGAAAATTAGATAAAACATCATCCCAACAGTAACTTACTGGGCTGAAGTGCAACATGTGTGAGTCACCTCTTCCTTAGTCTAGGGCAGCTGTGTCAGCTTCACTCAGGAGAGTCGGGGTCTCCGCCTCCTTGAGCCAATTGCAGCTGTGGAACGGGGCATGCTGGCGATGCTGGCACCAGACCCTTATCCTTTCCGGTGGGTGGTTTCCCTTGCCAAGTCCTCAGTTCCTTCCGGCAAGTTCAAAAAGCATAGAGTGACCTCCCATTGTTTCCGTAGCAGCAGCAGCATGGAAAGAATGAGTTATGCCCATTTCCTTCATTCGTGGGAAATGGAATAAGAGGAAGCAATTGGGCTGGGCTCCAACTTGTCATCAGAGAGGCCGGCCCTTTCCTGCTGCCAGCCCAGCTGAATGCAAATATTGACTCCTAGGGCTGCCAGCCTGAAGGAGAAAAAGCAGCAGCAGAGCCAGAAAAGCCTTCTGCAAATTGAGATAGCAGGGATTTCTCCCAACCCTGGTACCTGGGATCTGGGGGATAGTTTCTAGCTGTTGCTGCTGCTGTTTCCAAATGGATCGTTCCCCCAAGCAGCACCTATCTATCAATTCATTCTGGGCAGTATAAAAACATAAAAATTATACATAAAATCTAGGCCAAGTTAATTAAAATTCAACATTAAAAGTTACTTAAAAGGCAGGGGAAGGGTCTTGGGCACTGACCAGCCCCATGGTCAATTTCTTCTCTCACAAAAGGCTGCAGAGCCATGTTTTCAAGCCTTTCCGAAAGGCCAGGAGAGTGGGGGCCTGCCTCACTTCTTGAGGGAGATTGGTTCCACAGGGTAGGGGCAACGGCAGAGAAGGTTCTCTTCCTGACCTCACCAATCGAAATTCTTTAGCTGATAGGGTCTGCAACATACCTTCCCTGCCTGGTATATTGTAGTGCCAGAACATCTTAGTGATGTCCTGATCTTAAAAGCATTAAGCGTAGAGGTGGCACTCATTCAGCATCATAACAAGAGGAGCTTCTTTGCTCAGTGCATTCCTATATCCTTAATATCTCCAATTGAATGGCATTGAAAAGCCCAGCTTAAAGACTGCACGGCCTTCTTGGTCTCCCTCAGATGTGGCTTTTTGACCTGCCTTTTCCTTTCTCAGTTGGGGCAATAGACATCTGGAGCCTCCAAACTGTTAACAGAAAAGCAATTCTCAGTTCTCTCTCAAACGCACCAGCCTTGCCTGAAGCTTCTTCCTGCTCTAACATTTGACACTGCCAGGTTCTTCCTGTAATATATCCCTGTGTATATTGGGCCATGGCGCTCAACAGAATCTGGGAATACCCTAACGGAGTTCCTTTCTCCCTATCCCCAAACTTTTTAAATCAAAAAGCCTCTTCTTTTGAGTTGCTTTTTTTACTTTTAACCCTACCTGTGAATGTTGGCATTCTCTTATTAACAAGAATTTGCATTGATAGAACAAGTGAAGAAAAACCTGGCTTGAAGCTAAGGATCCTCAGTTCAATTACCTCTTCCTCGCCTAGTGTCTTTTTTTACAAGGGTGGAAAACCATTTCTGATTGGTATTCTGAGAAGAAGATGATAGAATCTGGGGAAGGTCGTGGTTAAGAACTGGGATAGCCACCAGCTTTCCTTTTCAGGCCCTGTAATTGGAACACACTTTATAGGGGCTCCCCTTAAACATGACATGTAAGTTTAAGAATTTCACAGAAGCCAGGAAGTGGCAACCATGATTCCCAGAAAGTCTAGCCAAGAAATTGTATGGTCCTTACATATTTGGTGGGAAGCAGGGCCACAGTCATCCTTCCTAAGTAGCCCAGAAGGACACTAAATGCATCAGTTGTCCTTCCAGTTGTTCCTCTTTCCCCAAACCAGTATGTTTGTGACACTTTGAATTTGGAACAGCCTGCCAAAGCAGTTACTTAGCTGCTCTCTCTCTCTCTCTGCTTTTACACAGTTTGCTAAGTTGTAATTTTTAAACACATTTCAAGCCTTTTTGTTAAACATGCTGGTTTTCTACTAAGAGAAGAGAATATGTAGCCCAGGGTTGAACTGTGAGGTCCTTGGTGGTCTCTGAGCTTGTTATTTCCTTGCAGTGAAACATCATCAAACTAGGTAACATCATCAGTGCTAGATGGGCTTGCCCCACCAGTGTTAGTAGAAGTATTCTTGTTGGTTCCTAGTTAGGCTGTTCTTTGCTATTTGGTTGTTGTCTGTGTTGGTAGTTCCTAGACTGGGGTATTGTTTACAGCTTGGTTGTTAGTCTAGTGTTAATCTTTGTGTTAATCTCTGCATAGTCAAGGTTATGTTTTTCCCAGCTGTGAGAGCTGGACCATAAGGAAGGCTGAGCATCGAAGAATTGATGCCTTCGAATTGTGGTGCTAGAGAAGACTCTTGAGGGTCCCTTGGACGGCAAGGAGGTCAAACCAGTCAATCCTCAAGGAAATCAAACCTGGCTGTTCGTTGGAAGGACAGATACTGAAGCTGAAGTTCAAATACTTTGGCCACCTAATGTGAAGAGAGGACTCTTTGGAAAAGACTGTGACGCTAAAATAGATTGAAGGCAAAAGAAGGGGACGGCGGAGGATGAGGTGGTTAGATAGCATCATGGATGCAGTGGGCATTTGGGTGGACTCCAGGAGGCAGTGACGTGCTGCAGTCCATGGAGTCGCAAAGAATTGGACATGACTGAGCAACCAAACAACAACAAAGTATAGTGTAAAGAAACAAGCCTCCTAACACACAAATGCACATACAAACAGAAGTAGCAGGAATACTTGTTGGACATGAGGAAGTTTTATAAAGAGAGGAATAAGGAAATGGCAAGAGCAAGTTACTGTTACTAGGGTAACATGAACTGAAAATAGTGCTGTTTCCAATCAATCATAAGAGAGACAAGAGTTTCATATACAGTAAATTTCATGTTATACTTCTGCACTATGCACTGAAATCAAATTAGCTTCCTCATGATCCTCAGGCCTTAACCCATAATTCAGCTGCTTTCATGGGGCTCCAGATCTGCATGAAAAGTCTTGTATCAAGCTTCAGTTAGAACATCAATCAGAATAAAAAAGGAGGAAGTTTCAGGGGGAAAGAAGCTATAGAAGAGGAATTAAGCACCCTTCCCTTTTTCAGCATTAGATACATCCTGTTGAGGGCTACCTGCAAATAAGAAAAGCAGCTGTAGTAGTCTAATATAGAGTTGGTTTTAAAATGCAAGATAAAATGGCAGAGCGCATTTTTGAGTATATTGGAGTTTTGTACAAGTAGTAATTACTGTATTTGCACACATACCCCAGATGCAATGAAGACTATACCACACATGTGTTGAATAATCAGCATCTTCTGCAAATACAATATACATTTTTCTTTGATGATGGGTACTTGTGTAATTCATGGCATGCTTATGCCACAAAATATACGTGCTCATCAAGGACAATTCCTGCAAAATTGACAACTGGGTAAGGAATAAAGCAAATGTGGTGTGGCCTAGAAGGAGAAAATGTTTCATTTGAAGAACAGCCGTGACCATCACTAATGTTTAGTAAAATGCCACTACAGTAAAGTAGATATTTTTATACAATTTAAACCAGTCTCCTTTAATATTTTTATGACATGATATACCAGTTAAAGGGAAAGATATTTGCATCTCATTTCAGGATTTTAATATAGATGCAAAGAACAATCTGAAACCACCAAAGAGTAATGGCTAGTTTGTGAGTTTTATGGTGGGTAGAAGTTTTGCCTATAAAGTAAAGTAGTTTTGTTGTCTTCGGGGCACCTAATCTTTTTATACAACAATATTTGTGTGGCTCTTTATTTTTATGTGTGCTTAATGAACAGCAGTTTGCCATAATATATTTATTGTTGTCCAGATGGGATAAAAAAAGTATCACTTCTCCATATTTGTATGGAGGCCTTATAAAGAGATCCTCAGACTTTGCCTAGTATTTCCTCTGTTGAATTATGACCTTCAGCATAAGCACTTCAGATTCATAATGTAACACCTTGTCATCTTGTTCAATCATTGTCCTTTTACTGAGATCCAAATAGATTATCCATCAAAGTTACAACAGCTGGAGGCATCTCTGTGAGACATGGCTTGAATAAACTCAGGATCAAAGAGAGATCCCACCTGACATACCGGTTTACTTTTAAGAAGATTTAAACTGCTGTCCTCTGTTGATATGAAAAGCTGAAAGGTTCATTAAGGCCCTTGTAAAATTTGACCCATAGACATTAAAATAAAATATGATGGTATTCACAAAAACAGTAACAAAAGTCTCCAGACCTAATTCTACTAAACTTAGTACTATATCAGAGATTTCATTAGTATTTTTGTAATATAAAGGCATATTAAAATGATATATTAAGCATTATAAATTAAGGCTTTAGGAGTTTGTGAAATTTATTTTAAATAAAAGCCTTTGATCTCTCTACATTAGCAGAAATTTGTTCCTATCTAAAATACACTTACATAGATTATATTCAATTTTGCCATTTCAACAACTTTATTTAGAAAACCTATGAAACTTTAAAAACGCATTATGAAACCAAGTTTTAATGTTTATATACTTGTCCCTGATATGGTGCCCATATACACCAAATTGTCATCAAACATCTACATTGGTGCCTTTTAGGCTCCATATCCTATGCCTCATGTAATTTTGCTTTTGTTGTTGTTCAGTCATGCAGTCGTGTCTGACTCTTTGTGACCCCATGGACCGCAGCACACCAGGCCTCCCTGTCCTGCACTGCCTCCCGGAGTCCACTCAAGCCAACGCCCATCACAGTGACTATGCTGTCTAACCATCTCATCCTCTGCTGTCCCCTTCTTCTTTTATCTTCAGTCTTTCCCAGCATCACTGTCTTTTCCAATGAGTTCTCTCTTCACAAATTTTGATTTTGAGTCTTTTAGATTTTCTAAGAAGTAAATGTGAAGTCAGCAGATTGCAAAGCATAACCTTTATTTCCAAGATTGCTTTTGAACTCCTTAGATATCTCATCAGATGTTATAGAAACTAAAGCTCAGTGATTACTTTGGAGGTGTGCTCACCTACCCAGAAAGAAGACAGATATAAGGGTTGGTAAGGCACATTCAGAACCCACTAGAGTAATTATTAGGAAACAATCTCGTGAATTCACTTTCTGGAAAACTGTTTTGTAACTGCCTATGTCCATTATTCAGAGATCAAATTGCCAACATTCGCTGGATCATGGAAAAAGCGAGGGAATTCCAGAAAAACATCTACTTTTGCTTCA
>JANHZU010010258.1:231684-244008 GCA_032468055.1 Acrochordus granulatus | reverse complement strand
AGTGAATTTGTGTTGCAATAGATGTCAATTCACCAAGAGAACAGTACTTTGGATACAATCCAGTCTTTCCAGCTTCAAAACAAGAGCCCATGTGGAGATCCTTTGGGAAGATTTCAGCATCAGTAGACCTTTTTCAGCTTCTCAGTACGTTGATGGAGATGTCTAGCCTTTTGAAAGTTTGGGACATCTCAGTTCCAGGATTATAATGACTATCTTTTTCACTTGCAGGACCTAAGGACTTTAAAATCTACGTTAGCTACCTGCACAGATCTGTTTCCTGCATCCACCTGTCTCAGTTCCTTCTGCTGTATTAAATCAGCAACCCTGAAAGTAACCTCTGGAGCCTCTGATTCCAGTGATACTCTGAACACAGAGACAGGCAGATTTGTCATTAAAACTTCAAGGGATACAGAAAAAGAGATGAGTAAAATATATCATTGAAATAAAGACTGGTCCAGGTGGAAATTATTCAGGAAATGTTAGCCAACCAAGACTATTAAGCTGATGTGTTGAGGGGGAAGGATTTTGTTGCCCTGCATGTACAGATGTTTGGCACCAAATGAACCAATGAATACAATAGTTATACCTTGTTGTAGCCAAAATATTAGAGGTAGAATATGCTTTTAAAGTGAAAGCCGAAGACACTATTCTGTTCTCAGAATGTTTGTGAAGGCATTTAGAAATACAACTGGGGGAAAATTTTGGGGAACGTATGAAATTAAAAATTTATGAAATTAAAGCAGATGTTTTGGACCATCTTTTTAAACAGGTATAAAATAGCAACTAAATACATAGTTGCTTCCATTCAAATATTTTCAAAAAGCTTTTACAAAAGGAAAAGAAGCCTAAATAAACATAGTTTGGTAGATGTATTAAATTTGGTAACTGGATAAACAGAATTGGAGAAGAATTTTGTAACTGATGGATATTAGTGAATAACTGGTTCACGCAGTTTTAATCAAACTTTTGTGATAGATGGATAATTAAATTAGTTAGAGTGATTAAAATACCTGATGATTTCATTAGTTGTTTCATTTGCTTCTAAATGTTTTTACAAGTGACATTTTCCTTTTGCTTTATTCTACAAAGGAATTTTTATTTGATGTGGGACATTCTCACAAGAAGCATGCAAATATATCTGAAATGGCTTTGTTGTTGTTGTCATTGTTGTTGAATGTATCTCAGTAACATAATATTACCATAATAGAAAAAAAGGATAAGGCATCAGACAGGAAATCCTGTCTTAAAATTAAGTTTTGTTCTACAGCATTTAGGAATTTTCATCCATTGCTGAAAATGGGAATGAAAATAATCTATGCAGGGCTACTGCCAAGGTTTCTTTGATGTCTATGAAGCCCTTAGGAACATTGGTTTATTATCCTCCTGTATAAACTTTTGTGAAATTTATGGTATAGTATAAAACCATACTCATTCTCTTAGAGAAAAAACCAGCACATTTATTCCATGCCATTTGAATAGCTGCCTCTAAATTCTAAGTGTCGGAGGCATTCAGCAGAGGGTATGTCGATACTGCCACTGAGTTTAACAGGCGCCAACTGAAGGTTAAGCTTATTATTTTTATTATTCATGCAAGTTTGAACTTTTACGTGACTCCAAAACCAATGAACTGATGAACATTAATATTTTTCTAAAGGCTCCCTCTCAAATGATCGCCAGAAAAACATGAACTAAGTTGGTCTGAACTTGTCTGAAAAACGGTTTTGTTGTGACAGGTTGCATCTGTACTGGTATGCATTTTAGTTCAATCTATTTTAAAATATTCACTCTCATCATGGAAACCTCGCATATGGTTATGACTAATAGCTGTGGATGAATGAGACTTTGGTAAATAGTTGTAAACACTAAAAAGCCAACTATTTGTCTGGCTTTAAAGGAAGGGTTGGGTCAAACTTGCCATGGAGAATAAGGCTATCAATTGTTAGTAGCCATAATGGCTATATAGTATACACAATACCAGTCTTAATACAGTCACATCATGCTGAATGGGTTTTTATTAGTACCTTGCTCCCCTCACTGTGTCAGATTTCTGAGCCTGTTATTATTGTTCTGGTTGCAGGAATTAACACATCTATATACTACTAACATTCTCCTATTAATTTGTCTATGTGTCTGTTTGTAACCTTCAGCTGGATGAAAGAGTGCATCATAGGGCAACAGTTTTTGAATCAAGGTACCTCAGGTGAGCTAACTTGAAGCATTCATCCAAAATCTGAGCAAATATTCTCCCATCTAATTGAAAATATAAAAATGTTCACGCTAGTTCTATTTGCTAAGTTGTGGCTGCTACAGCATCGCTTCTTCGCCGCAGTCACATGATCATGTTTTCTGACTACGCTTCCCAGAAATTTGGAGATTGCACGATACGAAGGAAGAGGGAGGGGTGCACAGGTAGTCCTTAACTTATAATGGACCTCTCAAGGGGTGTTTATAACCCGGTTCCAAAGTTTGTCAGTTGCTCCCCAATTGGCTATTGGCAAGGCCCAATGGGCAAGTGGTTGGGCTGTTTTGGAACTAAAGGCTAAAATCTCAAATCTCTTAAGGTGGTAGATGGTGAAGGAACTTCAGTGGAGGCTCTGCTGAGTGTGAAGAGGGGTGGAGAAATGGTACCAGACCCTGTTACAGGAGGATGATCCAATGGGCGATAAGTTGCCTATTTTTAATATGTTTTGTTTTATTGGTTCTTATTTGCTGCTTTTAACTGTGTTTACCATCCTGAACAACATGTCAAGTGGGCAGTCATATGAACTACACTAAATCATCAATTTGTTCACTACAATGGAAAGAAACAATAATGATGAACTTGATAGACCATCCTATGAAATAGGCCTCTCGTATATTACTTGAAGTGAACTTATGCTCTCTCTCTCCCTCTGTCTCTCTCCTCTGTCTCTTTCCTCCTATCCTCTCATTTCATCTGTCTTTATATTAAGCTAATTTGGTGTAACGGTTCAGATACTGGACCAGGAACTAGGAGACTGTGAGTTCCACTTACTCCTTCAACATGAAAGCCAACTGGATGACTTTGGCCAAACCATTCTGTCTTAGCTCAACAGATTTACTCCTATGAATTATTATGTCTGTATGGTACTTGAGACCAGTCAAGTTGTTCATCAAATGGCATTTCTTTTGCCCCCTCCAACTTGTTTGCCTGCTGGATGATTTCACCTACAGTACCCTTATTTCATCAGGCCTTATTAAGAATCTCAAACAGTAGTTAGAACTTCCACCACCACTCAATGTCAGATCAAATAGCTTTCATCATGAGTTTTTCCTAAGGTTTAGCCAAAATACAACTTCTCTGAAATTTCCAACATTTTGTATTATGTTTCAGTCTTTGCATAGGATTGTTCTGCTGCTTACCTGTCTTGCAAATGGAATTTCCTACCGATTAAGGCTTATTCACATGTTAAGAAAGTGGCATGAATAGCTATAAAAAAGTTACTGAAAAATTAGTCCATTTTCACTTCTCCAAGCCTTGATTTTAGACTTGTTAAAGGTTCTATTTAAAAAAGAAACCAGTACTTAAGGTCATTTTCATTTATTGGTAATTTATATATGCCACCTGTTAGAAATAAAACTTTCCACTGTGCCCATAAAAAGTTGAATTAGGAAGAGACTGC
The DNA here is from genome assembly GCA_032468055.1 of Acrochordus granulatus. Taxonomy (NCBI): domain Eukaryota; kingdom Metazoa; phylum Chordata; class Lepidosauria; order Squamata; family Acrochordidae; genus Acrochordus; species Acrochordus granulatus. Next base: position 240,367 of record JANHZU010010258.1, on the reverse strand, counting down.
AGCCTGCTAATGCTTCCAATTTAATATGCCTCCTTAATTGGATACCAATATGCTGGTGGATTTTTTTCTTTAAAATCAATCCTATACATACAATTCCAATTAAGCCTGTCAGGTTTCCAATATTCCTTTGGATGTATCCTTTTCCAACTTTTTCAATTTGTGTTACAAATTAATTTAGAGTGTAAACAGTCCTTATGCTAAAAGCTTTTTTTTCTAGTATATTTAATGAGTCCCTTTTTTGATTAAATCAATTATTGGAACAGACCTTAGTTACACCGGTAAAACTAAAGTCACTAGAGTCAAGCTTAATTCCCGATGCCTTTATGGATATGTTAATTTGTGAGGAGGAGGAGAAGAAGAAGGAGGAAGAGAAGGAGATGGAGAAGGAGAAGAAGGAGAAGAAAGAGAAGAAGGAGGAGAAGGAGAAGAAGAAGAAGTAGTAGTTCACTACTGCCTATGCCATCTTCAGGGATGTTGTTTTGAGTATCCAGCCTTGGAATTTTCTGGTGGTTTGTCATCCCAATGCTAACTGACACTGCTTATTTTTCTTAGCTGTTCACCTGCTATTACTGTTGAAAATAATAATGCATATTTATCAGTTTAGCTCAACTCTTACTAAAGATACCACCACAGTTGACTGCTCAAGTTTGCTTTTACTGCATTACCAGCTGGCAAATCCCATTAGTTAAAATATCCCCTCTCTGATAACGCTGAGTGAATTAGCTATGATAATTCTGGGGTGGTGAGGTGGTTAGCAACCAAGCCTCGATCACATTTGGCTAAAAGAATATTATCATTAATGGGCAATTTAAACAGAACCTGTTAGATGGATCCATATCTGATTTGACAGAAAGGTCTATTAAGAAAGGTCAACCTAGAGAATACTGAGTATGCTGCAACAGGATTTAACCCCAGACTGGGGACACTTTTATTAATGAAGGAAAATTAAAGAACTTGCTTGTTCAATTTGTAGACGGTGTAACATTACATCAGTTGATACTCATTTGTGCTCTGGAGTCAGTTTTTGATCCTTGTGATACCTGGACAAGTTCTTCAGTTTCCTTGAAAAGATTTTTCAGAAGTGGTTTGTTATTGCCTCCTTCCTGGAGCTGAGAGGGGATGACTGGCCAATGGTTACCCAGCTGGCTTCCTGCCTAAGGCTGGCCTAGAACCCATGGTCTCCCAGTTTCTAGCCTGATGTCTTAATCACTGCACTAAACTGGCTCTCCATATCGCATAGGATATGTAATACACTGGTAGACAGAAACAATATTAAAAATGATCTAATCATTTTTCTGGGCATTTGGGAGATGGAGAAAATAGCTTTCTCTAAGAATCTGCACAGATTTCATATGGAAGAAGGCCAACATCTGTTTTGTATTTTTTAAAAATCCTAGAATACTAAGTACTGCTTAAATATTATGCACCCTACAAAGGCTGCGAAATCTGCTTGGGTGAGGATGAGGTAATCAGAGCTATGGAAAAAGCTCAATATGTTCCAAGTTCTCCTAAGCAGAAATTCAGCTTGATGCTCAGTGCCAAAGTAAAATACAAGAGATAACACACAATCATCATTTTGGCTCAGTGCCAAAGTAAAATACAAGCGATAATACACAATCATCATTTCTTACTGGTATACAATGAAGAAACCAGAGAACACATAAATAATAATAGGATAATATATATGCATGTGTGTATTTAGCAAAATATCTGGGTGGCCTAGCAATTAAAATGCTGGGCTTGTCAAATGGCAGGTCAGCAGTTTGAGATCCAAGCACTGCATAATGGGGTGAGCTCCTATTATTTGCCCCTGCTCCTGCCAACTTCGCAGGATAAGTAGATAAATAGGGACCACCTGATTTGATGGGAAAGGTAACAGTGTTCCATGTCCCTCAGTGTATAGTCATGCCGGCCACATGACCACAGAAGCATCTTTGGACAATGCTGGCTCCCTCGGCTGTGAATTGGAGATGAGCACCGCTCCCTAGAGCTAGCCATGAGTGGCTAGGGAAAATTTTACCCTTTTTATTTAGCAAAATATGATGAAATTTCCCAGAAAGTTATACCTTTGTGAAAAGATACAACATGAAAAATTTCAATGTGGGGATTTTTGAACTAAACGCAGCATTCTTAACTGTTATGTGGAAAATTTTGCAGGGCTAATTGTGTATCTTAAGTTATCTCACTGGGAAGAATCCTCCTTGGCATTTCATTTAAATACTAGACCACCATGGCACTATAGGGTATTGCATATCAAAACTACTAGGCAGAGGGACAGTTTTTCCCCCCGTGCAATCTTTCAGCTGACTACCTGACTCATGCTATATGACAGGAGACAAAGTGCAACAAATTCTAAATTAACCAAAAGTTCTGCCTAAGGGGTTTATCTACTTATCAATAGATCATGGTTCTAATTCTGCACTTTATAATATTCCCTTTCTACTGGCTGCATACTTTGGATGCACACTTTTATACTGAATACAGACATTTTGTTCATTGGTTATGTTATTATTTTATGTACTGCTGTTTTGCAAGTATACTGAGAGCTGCTGTACCGGAGTCAAATTCTTGCATGTCTAACCATGCTTCGCCAATAAAAGTATCTGAATCTGGTTGTCAGTAACCTTGTAGAGAAATGAATTGGAGTGGAATTTTGGAGAAGCTCAGATTCACCAAGGTCTCATCAGGAACATGGAAACTTGCTTTGAATTTTCCTATTTCCACCTTTAATCCACATTCCCCTTAAGTTTCTGAATGTTTTATTGTGGTAACTAAACCTTAGGGGGACAATTTATAGAAGACAAAATTCCAACATACAGTATTTTTTCAGAGTGAGAACAATGCTATCATTCCTCTTGGATCATATGCTGTATTTATTATTTAATTAAAAAGCTAAATGCAGCTAAACATCCATGGAGATAAATAAGCAATTAAGATTCATAATTAAACAATGTTTGATGACACAATTGTTGTACAGTCCTGAACAAGAAATATTCCTGCTTATATAGAATACTATAAATGGGGTGGCTGTGGTTGGAGCATACAACTTCATTCTTCCTAGAATTGTATTTGAATCTGATTCAGATAAAATGCCTGAACAGGATATTTTTAGAACCAGAGTTTCTTAATTCAATTAGGAAAGGAAGAGGGGAGAAAATATGTACTTAAAAGGGTACATGGCTACATTCCAGGAATGTCATTGGATCTGTGTGTTGTACCAGAAGCAATACTGACAAATGACTTTATCCTTAAAGATTAGTGTTTTATTGTGGCATACACTTTGGCAGGTACATGTATTACATCACATACTGTATTAACAAAACAAGCCCCAAATGGTAAGCAATGAAAGTTAAGGTTGTCATCTTCTTCGCCCTCTTAGGGTTCGTTGGAAGGGTGGATTAGACATTATTAGGACTATCCATGGAGGGGGAGTCAAAAAGTCAAGGTAATGGCATTATTATCATATTGTTGAAACACTGCCCCTGTGTTTTACACAACAGAGGTTCAAAGAACTGGGACTGAGTTGTGCCTACCATTTTGACTTTGTTGACCCTTCTGGAAACACATCTGGACACCTCAACATCATTACTGAGTGTTGTAGTATTGATGCAATCTTCCCAATCTTACTTCTCAGAGCCCTCTTCCATGTTTGGGCAATATCCAGATCTGGACACACTCATCAACCATAAACATGGCTATGTGAACAATTCAGGTTTAAGCCTCAGCTGAAAGACATCTGATAGCCCGAGCAAGGCTGAAGTCCTAGCCAATCAAGCCCTTCAGATATTTTTAAGAAGGGCTCTTGGGAATCACCCTACATACTCTTGGAATGATTTGCAGTTACTGAGAACAGAAGAAACAGGAGTTCTTTTAAACTGGATGCCTATAAGTCGGAGAGTCGGGAGGAGATCGTAGTCCAACTCTTTCCATTTTATGTTTGTCGACTGGTCTCAAGCTTTTTTTAATTACTATTTTCTTTTTCTCTCTCTTTGGAATGCTAAGGATTCAGTTCTGCTTGAATCACATTTTGTTTCCCTTTACCAAATCACAATATTTCTGGGCTGTATTGAAAGGCTTATTTGCTTTTGGAGGATTTATGAGGCAAGAAGATGTGAGTGGCAGTTTTATCTTCTTTCCAAAATGTGTTGGGAATATTTGGAATGCCAAGCTGTCTGTAAGGTGTTAAATTCTTGGAAGAAACAGAGTTTTTTAAATGAAAATGTTAATATTTACTTTGGCATTTTGAACTGCATAATTTTTGCAAGAACTCCATTTTTTGCCTTCTTTATTAACATTGCCTTCTTTACTGAAGATTGGTTGTTGTCTGATAAGAGTGACACATGAGAAGAAATAGACATCACTTGGACTAAAAGGCTGATACTGTTCTATACTTCTTTTTTTCTTTTTCTTTTCTATCAGAGGAGAAGAAATGGCTAAAAAAGAGTTGTTGAGGCAGATTTTGGTGAAATTCAGAAAAATGAAAATATTGAGGCTAAAATGAATGTTTGGGGCAGAAATTTGCAAGAAATGTTTGAGAAAAATATTCAAAAATTAGACCTATTTTAAGAGGGAAAAATAGAGGGGAACATTGAAAACATGGATCAAAAATCAGAAGTGGAAAACTGTAAAATGAATCAGTTTGAGGTTAAACCCATACAAATAAAGGGAAAAATGGGACGTTTGGTTTAAGAATTAAAGAAATAAAGTTGCCAGAGAAAAAGTTTACATTTAGTCAAATATTGCTGGGTTTTAGGGGAGAAGGGGATTTCTTTCAGACAGTGAGAGTCCCTTGAACAAAATGTTAAAAGTAAGATGGAATAATTAGTGATTTGGACAGAATTATAAAATTAATTTGATTTTGGTGGAAGAAGTTCATATGCTTGGGGATATTATAATTCAATCTGTAAGAAGATTCATTGTAGAACAAACACTGCAAAAATGTTTTCAAGGGAATTTGTAATGGTAGGTAAAGAACTTGTTTTGTTGACAAAAATTTTTGGGGATTCAGGTGGTATCTTTATTTCAATTTACTAATTAAATGTATAAATATTGTTTTGAACTGTGAATTTTTAATGTGCTGTGGATTGTGTATGGATATTCATTATGTATTAGATATTCCACTGTAGATTTTATTGAGCCTGATCCCATATGAGGCTTTCTATAGGAGAGAGATGAGAAAGACTGAAATATGTTTATATTGATAATCCTCCTAAGAGAAGAAGTTGCTATCTGATGAGAAGTCACTCTATAACTTTCTGCTGGTGAATTAGAATAAAGGAATCTTTATGGATGAACTTGATGATTTTGAAATAAGTTTATGCGTTTTGATGACATTTATGTGAATTAAAATTTAGGATAATTAAAATATAGATATAAACTGATAGAATGGAATTGTTTATTATAGTCTATAGTTTCTATTATATTGACTTGATTATATTGAGAAAGGGAAATATATTTATCTCCTTTTGTATTGACTTATGGATAGAGATTCAGTCAGACTTGGGTTGGGAGTGATGGGGAGGTTTTGTAGCTTTTTTGGGTGTGTGTGTCTGTATTTACTTTTTAGATTTTGTTACTGTCATTTCTTATATTCTCTTTTGTTATTGTCTTATTGTTTTGTGTGTGTTTTTGTCCATTGTATTTTATTTTGTTGAAAAGTAATAAAAATTAATATTAATAGGCAATGCCCAGATCTGGATTAACAAAACTCAATTGCTGCATTTGAAGGACACACCAGGCCAAATAATTGAACTACATCTTTGCTAAGTATGGTGCCAAATGTATCTAACATGTTAATCTAACACCTCAGATCACAATTTAAATCCAACCTCACTTTGGTTTAGCCTAATCCGTTGCATGATTCCAGATATTGAATCACAAAAAATAGAGCATATCTTGTCCACAGCCTTGATTTGTTCAAGAATTTCAGCCTTGGTTAAATCCAGAGCTTTGAAATTCTCTACTTCTTTGTTTTATTGATTTATTTATATGCTGCCACACATCCCAAAGTTTCACAATTAAAGGAACAAAAACTACATAACAAATACTGTCAAGAAAACCACAACTTCAATCCTATGATAAGGATATAAAAAAGCATTCTGACACCCAATGCCTTTTTTAATAGCTTTGCTTTCAAAAGTTTTCTGAATTTTGGCAGGGAAAGCATCTTCCTAATGTCTAGCGGGAAGGTGTTCTTGTGGGTGGCTTCTAGATATCTTTCTTTTATCAGAAAACAACTGATTTCAAAAGAGGTTAGTTCAACTGTTCCCTGCTTCTACTTAATTTCCCTACTTTTAGTACAATTTATCACCGTAGGTCTTAAACAATGCACCATCCTGACATTAACTAAAAAGTAAGATATGCTGTATTTAACAGTGAATACATTCATTTTCTGATGTTTAGTTTCAGGTGTGCTGCTAGTCTTGCTGGTAACTTGTTAGGTGTCTAGAAAATCAATAGCTTATGAGAAAGCCAACAGGGTTTCCAAAAGCAGAATTCGAGACTAATCCCCCCCCCAAAAAAAGTGTGAGCAGCAAAAGAAGCCCATCAAAATCACAAGTCTTCCAGAGAGGATATGCTTTTGATTGGAATGGATGAGAAATTTAATACACTCACCACCAGTAGTCTTATTTTTGGTTTCCTGAATTCATGTAGAAAGGAGTATCATAAAATTTTAATTATCACAATGAACAGAATGAGATACAGATTTAAATCTGATACCTTGAACTTAAGTCTTCTCCATATAGTCGCCCTGCAGAGCTACACATTTCTGCCAGTGTTTCTTGACTTTCCGCAATTTGTAATTGTAGGAGTCATGTGATTGTCTTGAGAAGCACTGTTCTACTTCCAGAATTACATATTCTCTGTTGTTAAATCATTGACCTCACAGTGGCTTCTTCATTTCAGGGAAGAGAAAGAAGTTTATTGGGGTGAGAATTGGGCAAAATTTCATAGCCACACATGTTCGCTTCCACGGTGGATGCTTGGGCAGTACATTGTTGGCTAGGAGTTGGATACCTTTGCTGAAACACAAAGTTTTTTTGTGAAAGTTTTTCTTTCACTGCATGTTGCAATTTCTGCAGAAGGTTGTAGTAGTAGGTACTGGTGATAGCCTGACCCTTTGAAAGTTAATCAGTTAGGATTATGCCATGACAGTCCAAAAAACAGACAGCATGACTTTTCCTGCAAACTTCTGCACCGTTGCCTTTTTGAGGGGGAGAAGGAGGAGTCATGTTTCAAATACTTGCTCATCTCTTTGGTCTCCAAATCATACAGGTAGACCCAACTTTCATCCATAGTTATGAGACATGCAAAGAAATCTTCTTTATTCTGCTCCAACAGAATCAACATCTGCTTCGAAATTTCACACTGAATTTGCTTGATAAATGGAGTCAGCAAGTGGGGAACCCACTGTGCTGATTATTTAGATATGTACAGTTACTCATGTATAATTTCTCACACATAAATAATTTTCTGTAACTAAGACCAATTTCATTCATGATCACTTCAATGGTTATTTAACTGTCTTTGAGGACAAGAGCCTCCACTTTCTTCACTGAGTCAAGATCATACATGATTGAGCCTCCACTTTCTTCACTGAGTCAAGATCATACATGATTGAGGGTCTCCTGGATCAAGGCTTATCTTGGAGGATATGTGTCAAGTTTGAAAGTTCCTTTTTCACCTCACAACAGTATCATATGACATATTTTCATCAAATGACATATTTTCATAAACAGCTACAACTTCACCATGGATTTGGCAGGTGCTATTACCTTTTAGATGGAGGAATTTGATAGCACTGCAGCCTTCACTTTTGTCCACCATGCACCTCACTGACATCTATTGCCTCCTGAAACTAAACAAGTTGACATAAGTAGCTGTAATTTACAACATCATGCACATAAGGATTCATGATTATGCTAAAGAAATTACATCCAGATATCTCAGTAGTTACATGGTTTATGTACTGAAATCTTAACTTTTCAGAATTTGGTGCCATGGTTCATACTTTATAATACAGTACATGAAAGGAACTATACCAATAAACTGAATTTTTCTGTTTTTCCCCCCTTTCTAAACTGTCAATGATGTGAGCAAAAAGTCCTATCAACTACATATGCCTCATAAGAAAATAACATGTTTGTTTGTATCCTGCCTTTATTATTTTACACCTTTCTACAACTACCCTGTAAGGTCAGTTCAGCAGAGTGAGAGTGACTGGTCCAAGATCATGGCTAAGGAGTCATGGTCTTGCTTTCTAGTCTGGTGCCTTAACCACTAGATCAAACTGGCTTTTTTCTTACAGTAACTTTTCATGTACAGTATTGTCAGTAAGCACATTTACAACAGTATGTATAGCATCTGGTATGTTTCCTCAAGAAGTGACCAAACTGCCAATAAAATCTAAACAGTAATAATTCTGGGTATATTTAATTTTCCTCTCTTAGAAGAAACTACAAATACTGTATTATTGAAACTCAGGCTTACAAGAGGTTTGTACCACCTGCAATTCAGCAGATCCAGTTAGCCTTGTGTTGTATCCTAGGACCTAGATAACTTTTCTGACCCTGCTCCTTATTTTTATAACTTCAGAAGAACAACAATGTTGCAATTACCTGTAGTAATTACCTGGGATCTGTGCTCCCACCTTTGAGCATCAGATGATCTTTTAGGCATGAAA
>JANHZU010010258.1:208375-221136 GCA_032468055.1 Acrochordus granulatus | reverse complement strand
TCCCTCTCTCCCTCCCTCTCTCCCTTCCTTTTTTACCATACAAAATTTAACATGATTTTATTGACATAAAAACCTGTTGCACTTGGAATCAAACATCTGATGGATGACTTTTCCTCTTGACCTTGAACATTTTTGGACGGCTTCATACTTACCATAGATTCATTATGCAGTCTAGAAGAAAATATTTTGAATATAAGCTTTCCAATTGTGAAATTTTCTCTTTTCCTAATTATGGTTGCTATCAAATCAGGTTAGTATATTGTATATGTAATCACTTTACAAATATTTGAAGCTATGACAGCCACAGAATGGGTGCTTTATGGACCATAAATTGTAAATGGTCATTGTAAATGGTCACACTGCTCCCTACAGTCACTTGACTGCATGTCATGTGTGTCAACTTTATGACTGGTTGTGGTGGTGTTTTGTGGTCACATGACTGTGATTCACAATGTTTTTAATAGTTTTTGTCATAATAATACATTTGATGGTTTCTGTCATAATTAATTCATCATCTTTCAAATGGATTAATCTGATGACTGTGACATTTGTCACCCTGAAAAAAGGAAAATTTCTTCCAGTCACATGAGTGCCTTGTCTTACAATCACAGTGACTTATAACCATAATTCAGCAATCAATTATAATCTTAAGTCGAGGACTATCTGCAAAGTATATTGTTTGGGAGATGTTTTGATCATCATTATAAAACTCATTTTATAGTTTGCAGTTATATAATTTCATATGATTATGCAGGTGTGTATATGACTCTGGGATATTTATTTTTTGAGATAAAAATATACATAATAAAGTAGAAAATTCTAGATTGCTGCTGAAGAAGAAGATGGCAATAAGTATGAGCTCTTCTCCTCCTCCTCCTCCTCTTCCTCCTCTTCCTCCTCCTCCTTCTCTTCCTCCTTCTCCTTTTCCTCCTCACAAATTGACATATTCATAAAGGCATCAGGAGTTAAACTTGACTCAAAAGTAATTTTACTTTTACCTGTGCAACTAAGGTCTGTTCCAATAATTGATTTAATGAAAAAAGAGGCTTATTAATATACTTTTCATCTAGAAAAAAGCTTTCTGCATAAGAGCCGTAAGGTTGAATGTTGGTAAAATGACCAGTCCTTAAGTAAGAACTATCTGTACACTAATCAGATTTGGTAGGAACAATAAATGGGAAAAGAAGAAATTTCACAACTAAAATGCCCCACAAAATTGTCCATATCCTAAACTGCATTTGGAAATAATAGCATATCTGTACTATGTTCAGTCATTGAATGCTATAACATTTGTCTTAGGCTTTTCGTAATTATAAAGAAATGAAAGCTACTGTAATGACACTCGGGATCTGAAATGGTTTTTTCTAGTCCTTTGCATTCTTTTAGCTTCTCCTAAAAATCCACCCCCCCATTTTTCCCCCTGCCTGGGAAAGAATCTCAAACTTGGTTTTGAATTTTTGCTTAAGGCAAAGTCTAGTGGGAACCATTGGGATCTAGCTTAGTAAAATTATTATGGCATCTTTTGACATTCTTGATATTTTGCTTAAGGAATGAGCTACAAATTGGCTGAAAAGAAAATGGATGACAAGCCAGAGATATGAGAATCCTTTTTCCCTCCAGATTTCTTTTCATCCTTTTGCTTTTCATTTATGTTCTTTAGAACTTCATTTGAGGATCAACATTTATTTTGAAGACAGCTTCTGGAAAATTTTATGGGCAAGACAATTATAACCAAAGATGATAAGTACAGTCAGTGGCATTACTTACCTATTTCTCCTTTTCCTAAATATTTTGTATATTACTGTTCCATATCTCACTGCTGACTGATAATTCAGAAAAAGCCACTTGATCTTAAACAGCAGAAGCTCAAAAGAGAAGATGGATAGCTAAATCTCAAAATTGGGCAATATATTTCCAAAAGTCATTGTCAGTCAAGGAGAGGGGGATGGAAATATATAGAAGGAATACTTTTTTTTACTCAGATGTTTCATCTGGTTGTTTATCAAAACACGACGATACTCAAAATAAAAAGATGTCAAATCTGTTTTTGAGCAACCTTTCCTGTGAATTAATTTGACTTGTATATTGATGCTCTGCATTCTGTGACTGGGAAAATTCAATCAATCAGTTTATGTGCATAAACAAACCCAAACTTACTGTGATGAAGATCGAACAAAAGTTATCCTTTGAATCCAGCAACATCCCAAATGTTATGATGCAGTTGTTGGCTTTAGCCCCTCCCCGCAAGCAACACACATAAATGACAGAAGTAGGCATAAAAGGGTAATAGAATCAAATTAATAATCTAAACTCAGTAACTCTGTAACACATTTAAAAAACAGTTTATAAAGTCGTAAACTAAGTTATAAGCCCAAGATGAATCTTTAAACCTCTTTGGAGGCCTATAGTTACCAGATACTAATTAAAATTCCATAACTGTGAACTACCCCTTCTGTAAGAATGCCCCTTGGGCATGCTTTTTTAATTGCTTTGACTTTGGGACATGCAAGTATGTTCTCCAGTTCTGATCTCAGAAACTCAGTCAAAAGGGTCCTTCAAGGGTTTTGATTCGTTGCTTGCTTTGAACTGGAGAATTATAAATTTGGAAGGGCCACTGAGTTCAGAGTCTACACTCCTCCTCTCTGCAGGAATCCTAATTAAAGCAGACAGACAACCAGACAGTTTGAACACATTCAATAAAGGGGAAACACTCTATTAATAATTTCCACTACTGAATAACTACTACTGTTAAGAAGCTTTGTGGATACTCAGTTTAGAATGTACTTTCCACTAATTTACTTGCATTACTCTCTGTCCTGCATTATGGAATGTGAGAGCACAAATCTTGATCTTTTTGAGTGTGACATCTTTTCTTATATTTGATGGATGCTACCAAGTTTTCCCATAAGCATTTCCCAATTCCTTCTCTCTTTTTTCCCATGAGAGCTGATTTTTAATTCCTTGATCACACTCATTGCCCTTCTTTGAATAAGTTCCAGTTTCTCTACAAACTTCTTAAATGTGATTCCCAGATCCAAACACAATACTTGAGTTGGAGTCTGATCAGAATAAATAGAGTGGAATGAATACTCCCCATGATCATTATTTTCTGTACAACATACCTTTTTACCTGTCAGGGTTAGGAATAGCTGAATTCTAAATTCTCCAAAAAAGAAAGAAAAAAGAAAATCTTCCAACCCTTGTCTATATTCAATCATATATTAAAGGAGAAGCCAGGATTTGTGTTCCTTTACCCCAAGTTGACAGCTCTTGTGCAACATGAATTCTTCTTTATATTTCCACTGGCTACAGCTAAACAACCATTAAACATCCTTCTACCTGGCATTTTTAGAAAGCTTTAGAGAATATAAAAATATTGATATAAAACCTATCTCTGCAGATTTTTTTTTTACCAAACCCACATGGTAGGATAGGCTCACTATTTTCCTAGTGTAGGAAGAGAATAGTGATGAATGCTCATTTAAGACCTAAGTGATTTCATGGTAAACTTTTAAGTGGAGAGGTTACAATTCAGTTTGTAAACTCTTTTATGGAAAATAGAGTTTAAGGGCTGGAAACATTCCATCTTTGCAGAGTTTCAGGCATCGCAGAGTAATTAACCAGAGCTAACTCTCTTTGGCAATAATAGAAAATACAACCAGTTTCCATTCATTACTAAAGGTGCTGGCAGTATTTGTGTGCAGCAATATGGGATGATTCTACAAAATATAATTAATCCCATTGGTCATTTTTTGGCAGTCTTTTCTTTTGTAGAACAAATTTATTGATCTCTTGTTAGGAAATAAAGGTGGGGATTCATGGCATTATAGGATTCTTAGTCCATATAATTCCTTCTTTTCTGCCACACCAAGAATGGGTTATAACCAAGTGTAGTCCTCTTGAAGCAAACAAGAAAATCAGCAGCACTTTATTTATTTCCACATTTGCACAGAAGGGTCACATCTTATTGAATTAACAAGCCTTCAGATTGTAGAGCCAAGAAAGTTACATTGTCTAACTGTAAATGGCCTTTTCTCTGTAATTCTCCTTCCCAAAAGCAAATTATGTATTTTTTAAGAATAAATAATTTATTATTCCTATTACAATATCAGGTAGATGCATTAACATGATTCCAAGATATATGGAGAAAAGGAGACATACAGAAAATACAAAAAAAAGTACTACCGTGTAAATAAAAATTCAGATACATGTGAAAATTTATCATTATATAAGGAGTATACCAGATTATAATCTGTTGCTATTAAGATAATGCATATCATCAAATTCAACCAAGTTTGGTCAAATGGTGGATCCTGCTTCTGAAATCTCATTACTTTAACTGTATCTGCTTTTTTTCCTTAATGCGGCAACTGAAGAGGCTTTGCCTCTTTTTTTCTACAACTCATTTGTTACATTATCTAAGTTTTCCAGTGTTGCACTGTTTTTGATTTGGTTGCTATAATTAAATAGATAATTCTTTTTGCCTAGCTGGAGTTCAGGATGTGAAAAAATGGAGTTTTTGTCAAGGTTTTTGTCTGGAGTGGGATCAGCATTGTGTTCTCACTGGAAAAATATTGAAAAACAGAAACAACATATATGGAAAGAAAGTACACTGTTAGAAATTCAGTATGAAGAGCACTGGTTTGGTTTTTGAAAAAGCTCACATCAGAATATAAATGTGCTAAAATGCATCAAGCAATGGATAAAAAACAAACTGACTTTAGTTGTTTATTTTAGGCAGAAATTTTATGCACGCTGAATGCAGACTTCTAGCTTATGTTCATACATGCATCCCTATACATTAGCTGAATTTCTTCTTCTGTATAAATGATACCTAAGGAAGCTGTATTGTCCCCACTGCACAGTTTTGCCTTCCAACTTCTAACAGGAAAGTTCTACCTGTGACAACTACTTCGTGGCAATTCACCCACCTGTCTACTATTGATTAACGTAACTCCTCCATTTTCAGTCTTCTGTTTGAGCCAGAAGAAGAGTTTTAGCTACTTTATGAGTTGCTCTAGAGTTTAATGAATTGACTCTTTATGGCAGTCTTAACCTTTTTCTCAGTCTTGCACAGAAGCCTGAACAAAGAAGGCCTGCTGTAATGAAGAAGCGTTGTACTCAAACTGAGCGGAAGAACTTGCTCCAAATAATTTTGGAAATGTGCACAGCTTTATGAGCTGCATGAGCCTGGGAAAAATACCTGGTATGGTACAATGTAGTCTGGATTCCCAGGTGAAAGGGGCTGCTTTCCAGAGGCAAAGAGACAGCAAAGTTTAGATAGTTCGGATGGCAGGAAGAGGGGTAAGATGACTCCTCCTGAACAATTCACAGAGGATATTTATAGTTATGCAATAATTGTTTAGTCTGGCAAGATTCTGTCTATTGGTGGAGAACAATAAAGGAAACTAGTCAGAAGTAACTCTACATGTCATTCTTGGGGCCTGACACCTAGCCAGTTTTAGGGCTGTACACAGGATGTAGGGTGAAAAATGTGAAAAGGGAGTGTCCACAACCATGCAGTTGAAGCCCTGGTTCTTTTTCTACATGTAGACATAAAAAGAGAGAGAACTTCAACCATATAGCTATGGCTGTCATCTTGTCATTCCTCATTCAGATTCAAATACTTTATTGGCCAAGCATGGTTAGATACACAAGGAATTTGATTTGGTACGGTGACTCTCAGTACACTTGCAAGACAACAGTATGCAATAGTAACATAAACAACAACAAAGTTAGGTATAAAACAATAAGTATGCAGCCAGTAGAAAGTGAGTATTGTAAGTGTAGAATTAACATAAGTATGTACACACATTAGACAAAACTTATGGGTTAATTTGGAGTTATTTGTCCTTATGTTCTATCATGTAGTATGAACATATATCATGGGTCAAGCATTCATCTGGATGATGGCTCAGGGGGAAAAACTGTTCCTGTGTTTGATAGTTTTGGGATGCAATACCCTATATCTTCTACCAGATATATACCAGAGGGAAGAGAATTCACCCTGAGGGATGTCTCTGGCCATTTGAACAATTACCACTTATCTTAGCTGAAAATATTTTGGAATAGACTAGCATTCAGCTTTTGAAATTTAATTCAACACTTTAAAAGTTCCAGTACAATTATCTGTATCTGGCTCTACCTAATTAGCTTTAATTTACCATAGAAAAATCTTGCTGTCCAAAACAAGACTGAGGACAGAACATTCATCGGATATAATTAAACATGCTAGCAGCTTCATTACCAAAGTAAATGTGTTTAAGTAGAGCATGCTGCATTATTCAGAGCAATGCTGTTTATAGCAAGCACAAACCGATGGTTTCTGCGGAAACAAAGTCAGAAAGCTATAGTTAATTGGTACAAACTTACCAGTTATGGAGAGTGCTCTGTATATAGACTTCACCTTGAGTTTGCCTGCTGAGAGATTCTCAGATTCATCTTTCAACAAGTCACACTAGAATACTTCTTGAAATCAAAAAAGAGGAAAAAAGATTAATTAAAAGGGAAAAAAGCTCTGAGGAATAGCTTTCCTTACATTAAAATTTAAGGAAATTTAAGTATGTCCATTCATTTTCCTAGGCCACATGACCATGGAAGCATCTTCAGGCAATACGAGCTCTTCGGCTGTGAAGATGAGCACTGCCTCCAGAGTCAGCTACAACTGGAAAAGGAAACCTCCTCTTGATCCATGTAACAAAGCATCAATTGCTATAAAACAAAATTGTTTAGAATCTGTCTTGTTAAGTCCTAAGATTCCTAAGGCAAATTTCTCCAGACAGAAGAAACTGCTATTCCAGTTTCTCAGAGGTGAATACACCTCCCTCTCCTTAAGCAGCAACAGTTTCACTACTTAGGAAATCAGAAGTTTCCTCCTGATCTTCCCATGGAATGGAAGCCTGGGAAGATAGGGGGAGTGCTGGTAGTAAGTAATAATATTAACGCTATGGGGAAGCATATATACATATTATCAACATCACTGGAAAATATAAGTGCAATAATTGCCTGAATATCACACATTTTTTTTTTAACAATCTAGCTACAGGTCTGGGACTTCCTGAAGGTATTCCGGCCAAGTACTAGCCAGATCTGACTCTGCTTAGCTTTTCAAACTCATTCAGTGCTGGCTACTTGTTACCAAAAACTGTAGGATATGTCTATGAAATCACTACAAGCTAAGCTTTATCTTTCGAACGAGTGTCTTCAAGTCAGTCATGACTCCTGATACTTAAGTTGAGAGAACCCTGCAGTTTTCTTGGCATCATCTTTCAGAAGTGGTTTGTCATTGCCTCCTTCCTAGAGCTGAGAGAGTAAGTGACTGTCACAAAGTCATTCAGCTGCCTTTCAGCCTCAGGAAGGAGTAGAACTCAGGGTCTCCCAGTTTCTAGCCCAGCGCCTTTAACTACTACATCAAACTAGTTCTCTATTAAGTGGTATAGAACCTCATTAGTAACTCATCTGTATACCAAATAAAGCTGAAGTAATTAGCTTATATTCTTAAATATATGGAATCACCACCACCACCACCATCATCATCTGAGAGGTCTAAGGAAGAAGTCATCACATTTTGATTCGTTGTGTTCAAAGTTCCCTCATTCTTTAATACGTCTTTTGAAAGAAAGGAAGCAAAAGCAGATTAAATACTTATTATTTATGATATAGGATGACACACACAGCCAGTATAGTGTTGTGTTGTGTTGTGGTGAAGGTGATAGGCTAAAACTAGAAAGGCCCAAGTTCAAGTCTGCCTTCAACGATATAAGCTCAAAGGATGACTTCGGCTAGTTGCTCTCTTTCAGCCCAACTTTTCTCACACAGGATTTTTGTTGGAAAGATAAAATGGAGATACTGATGTAAGCTTCTCTGAGCTTCTGGGGGAAAAAAGAAGTACAGATCTACTACATAAAGGATAATAATGTGCCATATCTTCAGAAAACCAGCATTTCTGCAATTGTAAAGAATCATCAGAGGACCTTTGGTGTTCATGCTGATGAAACATTATGTTTCAATTCATTGTTAATAAAGCAATTATAGAATCAATATGTGCATAATATGTGCATGTTTTTAAAGAGGTCCATCTGTTCTGAGTCAACCAGACTTCCCTTTAAGGGATTTTGCATTCAGGATGGATTTCTTCTACATGATGCCGTTCTGTTTACATTTTCATTCTAATGGTGGTAGGCCTTTTGCTTGGACGCAAAGCATCTGCTTGCCTTTGCCCAGCATATGTTGGGGAGCACTTTTTAAATCTGCTCTAGAAGTAACTTTTCAGATTTGCTTGTTTTACTTAAAATTGAAAGTTCTCATGTATAGACTTCAACTCTCAGAATTACCCATTTAGTATGTCAGGATGCATTTGGATTTAGGAAATTGCATTCCCTTTAGGCATTGCCTGGCTCCAACTGCCTGTGGGTGGCTCACAATATATTGTAACCAATGTAAATCCAAATAAAATGGTTTCTGGTCACTATACAGATTAATATATATTATATCCAGATTAATATCAAGAAGACAAACACATCCAGCAAGGATCCCCCATCCATCTCAACCTAAAGTCTGGTATTTAGGAGAATGTCTGCAGGATGGCATCCAGTGCAACATGCAGCACATGGTACAGCGGCACATCAATACAGATGTGTGACATTGAAGTGGACTGAGTCTTAATCCACTTAATCAGAAGATACAGAAACAATTTCCTAGGTATTCATTTTTTTAAGTCCAGAAGAGCCAGATAATACTCTGAAGTATGGGAGGCACATGGATTTCAGGGGAGCTCATTACAAAAGCTAAGTTTTATGAAAAAGATGATTTTTCAATTGGAGCCAAAAGGATCATAGCATAAAGTTACCTGGAGATGACATGACACTAAAGAGACCCAGCCTCTTTCTTTTGTGATTATTTAATGAACTTTAATTGACCAGGCACTCTAAGATAGACTTTACAGTAGGGAGAAAATGAAATGGGTGCATGCTTGCAGGATCCAGCCCTTCTTGCCATCTTTCAGACATTCTCCCAAATACAAGACCTTTTCCTGGTTTAAAACCAGGACAATGTTGGTTTGCTGGAATGAAATCTTATCTGCCTGCTTAGCTAGATAAGCTCTGTGATCTCTGTCTAATTGAAATGTTCCTTGCTCTGAAGGGCGGGTCACAATCTGCATGAGATGCATAAGAAATGAAATCAAGGGGAGTCTGCCATGTTCCAGCTTCCACTCAACCCCTTTAATATCTCCTTAAGGGCAGCATTTGTAGCTTACAGCTTCTGAAGAGTCCTCTGCTAGTAGACCTTGTTGGAGCAATAGATGATGTAGGGGTTGAAGTGTCTGAACATGTGTGCTTTTATAACATCACTGATGTCCCAAATCATGATGTGCTCCTGGTGCCTCTTCAAGTCTTCAAAAAGGCTCTTGCTGACTGCCAGGATGTCCCCACATTGGAGAAAATGTGTTGATGGTCTATTTGGGGCATTATCTTTTGTAGTTTCTCTGATTTCAGAAAATGCCTGTTCAGGATTGTCAGATTATGGAGGTAGGAATACTTGGAGGTGATAATCTCACATATTACCTCTTGCCTCTTGTATTCTTCTGGTCTAAGACGCTGGTTTCTAGGACCTTGGGCTGTTAACTACAGGTCAGTAGCTGCTTTTCACCATGATGGTGGGCAGTTGCTCTTCAGGAATGATATTTATGCCAAGAAGATCGTCATAGATGGAGTTGAGGCTTTTCTCTTGTATCTCTTTGAAAGGGAGATCTTTGAAAGAGTCATCTTCGAAAGAACCGTCATGATGCTACAGGTGCTTATACCCCAAAGTCCACTTGATCCTCCTAGGAAAGGGCATGACTGACCTATTAAAATATGTCATCTTATAGAAAGCAAGAGTCATGCTTTCCCTGATCAGGCCTGATACAATAAGCCTTTCATAAGGCATTAATGACATTGCTGTTTCCCTAAGCATTTATGCCAGGAGGTTAGATGAGTTCTTCCACTTAATGCTGTAAGTTTGAATTGTTATTTGTGACCTTGGACATTATGGTTTGGATTGTTTAAATTGTTGTTCTTAGCCTTGTATATCACCCAAAGTCACTGAAGTGAGATGGGGGGGGGCTTATAAATCATATCAATCAACCAATCATTATTTCCTTTTTGTAGAATCCTTTGTGCTCTCTGAACCTGGTTGTTTTCTTACAGATGACTAGGTAACATCATCAGTGCAAGAAGACAGTGGGATTTGATCTCTGTTTATATACAGTAGATTGTCCTGTCACTGTTGGTGGGAGTGTGGTTTTCTCTTGATTAAGGTGTTTAGTGATTACTCTCTTCTATTGGTACTATTTCCTTTTGTTCTTTAAATTTCTCACTTCCCATTTTTTTAAAAACCTCATGAACTCGATCCTACCACATTTTTTTTCAGTCTTCTCCTTCATCTTGGCCCATTCATTTTACCTTCATATGTTTTTTGATGCAGTCCTCATTCATTCTCTCAGTATATTAAATCACACTCATACATTTCTTTCATACTGATGCCACACTTTTATATTCAGTCCACTTTCACATCCATCATTCCATAATTCATGTTTTAAAAAGTAAAAAAAAATTAAACAATATAAGTTAATAAGAACTGTGAAAAATGGAAAGTTCATTCCAGCCCAACTTTCTAATCCAAATTAATTTGCATTTTTTTTTAAAAAAAGTGTGAGAAAAACAATCAGGGACAGAAAGGTTATTATAGGTTGATGATATTACTTCTCTGCAAAGATTCAGAACATAAAATCAGAACATCCTGGTCTAGCTGAGTTCCCAAGTTCACCATTCTGCAGCTGTTGTTCAAAGATCTAGAGACTCCAGATCTAACACTGCTCCCTGATGTGCAATTTCAGCCATATGGTCTAATGACTAACTTAGAAATGATTAGGTGGGAGAAAAAGGTTCCAACATAAAAAACTGAGTATCTACAGTACTGAAATGAATAAAAAATACTTATGGGTGAGGCACGTGTACACTTAAAAAACCAGAATACTTCTCCCTAAATGCGGACCATTGTTTGGAGGAAAGATGACACAGCCTTGCAATATATCATCAGCTCAACCATATTCTTAACTAAAGTGCTTCTTAAAAGGCTGGGTAATTGAATGGACTGCCCACCTATCATGGCTTGATGGAAACTTTAATGGCTTTCTTTGGGAAAGGACAAGGAGAAACAGCACTGTACCTCTACTGATAGCTGTATACCACCAGGAATTGACAGAGATAACCAATAATTTGACTTGACAGAGACCAACATGATTTAACCAGAGGTTTGTGTGCTTATTCTGGTGGGTAAGGCCACGTTCAATATTAGTGTTATAAAATCAGCACTGGGGGTCCAAATCCACAAGGAAGCCATGGGATGCTAATAGAAGGTTAAAGATTAGTGCTGTCTCCCTTTTGGTCTTCCTCAGTATTTTTCAAAGTAGGTAACTTGAATATGAGTTTAAAACAAACATTCTGGCTGGGGAATTCTGGGATTTGAAGACCACTCATTTAAAAATTTCTAAGTTTGAAAAACACTGGCCTGCCTGTTCTGTCTAGGGCAGTGTTACTCAACCTTGGCAATTTTAAGATATGTGAATTTCAATAAGCATGCTAACTGGGGGATTCTGGGAGCTGAAGTCTACACATCTTAAAGTTGCCAAGGTTGAGAAACACTGCTCTAGGATATTCATAATCTGAAGTCATTTTCTCCTATCTTCTTTCCAGGTATAATGCACATCTATTTGACTCTCCTGGTTGGGTCTACTTAGTAGGTGTAGGCTTTACTATTCTTTTAATCTATGTCCTATAAACATACAATATATCCTTTTCTGTTATGGCTATAAAATCTGCTTCACTATTTCTTGCTCAGTTCGTTTCACAGTTTAGATTCTGCTCCCAATAATCCCCCTCTCTACAGAATGCTTCAACCCCCAATGATCAGTGCATGACAAATCTGATTTTAGCTTTGCCTGAAAGACCATGAGTGTGGAAGTTTTTTTTAAGAACCCAGTTCTTGGCTACAAACAATATTTTATCTGAAGTCACTTTGAATGCATATTACAGTAATAGCCAGCATTTGTCATTAGCAAAAAGGCCTCTCATTATAACTGTGGGTTATGTGCATATGAAATGCATTTATATTTCAAGGACTCCTGGGAAAGGTATGCAGAAAGAGGAATCTGCCTTACATCCAGTCAGACCATTGATCCAGTTACTCCAGCCTCGTACATTGTTGGAAACACAGTCTTAGATTTCTAAGCATAAGAGAGGAAGTCAGGATAATAAAAAATTAATTCCAAATCAAATATTAAAAGCAGAATGAGTTTAAAGAAAAGCTATGTCCTGCGATTTCACTACTTACAGAAGCTTCTGTAATCAAGACTGATTGAATGAATGTTTATTTATTTTATTTCTATTCCACCTTTATTGCTTTTACAAATAACTAAAGGCAAAAAACATATTTAACACACCTTCCACCTACTATTTTTCTCCACAACAACAACTCTGTGAGGTGAGTTGGGCTAAGAGAAAGTGTCAAGCCCAAGGTCACTCAGCTGCCTTTCATGGATAAGGTGGGATTAGAACTCACAACTTCCCAGTTTCTGGACTATTTCCTTAACCACTAAACCAAACTGGCACTCTCCTCCCTCCCTCCCTCCCTCCCTCCCTTCCTTCCTTTGCCAGAAATTTCAATGTTGATTCTTAGCAACTGGACAGATGGATCATCCAGGATGATCTGCTTGAAATCTG
>JANHZU010010258.1:126241-136928 GCA_032468055.1 Acrochordus granulatus | reverse complement strand
GAATTCAACTCTTTCCAAATAACTGGGTAAGGCCCTTCTCCAGGGAACTCTCTTGACCCTGCATCACACATACTGTAGAGTCAAGCTGAGAATGGATGTAAGTGCTTTTGTCTATTAGTCATTCCACAAATTCCTCATCTCAGCCCTGCATACGGTCCTCCATGTCCCTCCTGTCCATGGAGAGACTGGGAACCCTAAACAGGGCCACTGGGCACCACTCTGTAGATGCAGATGATGCTCTCTGTAGATGCTCAACAGAGAAGTAGCATTGCTTCACTGCTTATCATCACAAGGTAGGCCTTAGTAGCAGCTGTAACCTATGTGTGGTCAGATTTATTTTTCGTCTTTTTCCAACAGTGCTTCAGGTGTCTCTTGGCCCTTTTCGAAGCTCCTCAGTGAACCAAGGAGAGTAGCTGACTTGAAGGGTTGAGAGAGGCTCCATGGGTGCAATCCTGTCTAAAGCCACAACTGCCCTTTGATTCCAGACTATGGCCAGGGCTTCAGCACAACCATGCAGCAAGGCCTCTGGGATATCCCCCAGTTCCCTTTGGAACTCATTTTGGCCATCACTTGCCAGGCAGATCATTTGAATCAGTCCCACCTCCCTATGAAGGGGAATGGCATAGGAGAATCTCACTGCTACCAGGGCATGGTCTGACCACGACAAAGGGAATATAGACACATCCCCCACCAGATCACATTGCCTTGCTTCAACACAAAGATCTTATCAGGCATGTGACCACTCTCTTGAGTTGGGCCTTGAATGACCTGGGACAGGTCTACATTTACCATAGTGGTCATGAATTCCTGAGCTGCTTCAGAGACCAACCCCAGGAATGACAAGATGAAGCCCCGCAGGACTTTCAGCCTGAGGAACTCCACTGCAAATCCCGAGATGGCCTCTGAATGTTGCTACAGACCAGGGAGGCTAGTACAGAAGCAACAATTGCAACTGGTCCCACAAGCCCAATCTCAGAAACAGGGCCTCACAGTCAGATGTATCTGGAGCATGGCACCTGGAAGCTACCAGAGATTCAGGATGACAATTGCTACACTCCCTCCCCTGACCTGAGGTCTCAGCTTTGCCAGACTCTAAACCATTTAAATGATATTCCTGCATTCCTATAAAAATATATAGCTATATGCTATTCCCTTGCTCATCCTATTAAAATCTTGGCTACAGGTTTTGGCTCTAAATCAAGGATTGGATTCTTGATTTAGATAAACTTCCTGTTTATCTTGGCATGACCTATAACTTGCCAATTAACTATTACATAGATGCCAGCTGAACTGCTTGTGGACAGCAAACAGACCAGACATCTCTAAAAGGATGAGAATTTTACTGGATTCATTTTTATAACAGACTATAAAAATTAGCAGAAGACAGTAGGAATCTGAAATTTTATAATAAAAGCTGCATGTTGGAGAAAGCAAATTTGCAAATTTGTTCAATCTTAGCCAACTTTGTTCAATCTTAGCCCAGGGACTTTACACTGATGTATCTAAGGAGACTTTAGGTGTGGAATTTTCAGAAAAAGAAGCAGTTTTAAGAAAATAGACATGGTTATTTGCTCATACATTATGAGCTCCTCCGTGATACTCTGCTGATGTGAATTTTTCAATAATTTTGGAATGTTGAAATAAGAACATGCTAATATTGCTCTTCTTGTAAAACTGAAAGAATCAAAACATATTTAACCAAGAGGAGGGTAAAAGGTTAAGAGAAATACTGGACTAGATTTCCATAATGGACAAAGGAATTCAGCCAAATGGACCATCTGGAGCTCTCCATTTCTGTGGCTGCCTTTACAAAGTATGTTGAATATGGTTCCTAAATTAACCAATTTTCTAGATTCTCATGTACTGTGATTACAGATGAATTAGAATTAACTGGGTTGCCCAAGTTAACACATACACCTAATTGTCTCTATTCTTACCCAAGTTTTATGTGTTGTGCAAATGAAGCTATTAGGACTTTAATTATGTGTGCTGAGTATGTGAACACGACTTCTGATTCCAAAATCCTAACACTGACTGGGAGAAACAGTGCACACTGTTCCATCAAAAAATACATTAGGTGTAAGGGAGAACAATTTGAAACCCTAACTTCCCAAATCCTGGACAAGACTTTCTCTATTTTATATAAATAGCTAGAGCACTAATTCCCTTACCTACCAACAGCATCTATAACGAACAGCGCTATGAAATAAGAATGAGAGCACTTGCATGATGACATAATCATGCAAATGTTGCACTGATGCACTTGCATCATGACTTTTGATGCAACTACATACATCATGGCATTCACATTATTAAATTTATGTGCCCTCCTCCCCAGCGCCACCCAAAAAGGTCTGTGGCTCTTGCCTTTCACAAACTGCTAAATTCTGCCCATTGCTCTGTGAAAGGTTGTGCCTCTGTGCCTCCTAAAAGGATCCTCACCCATGGCTAAATATATGGCTTCGCAACATTTAATCTGCCCTTGGAGCAATCCTCCCCAATCTGAGGTCATTCTGAAGAACTGTGAATTCTGGAAATTAGCTATACCTAAAACATCTGAAGGTTGCTGAGGTTGAAGTTCCTCCATTTCTCACTTCTAAAGCAGGTTTGTATGCTGTAATATATAAATTCTAAAAATAATAGCATTTATGAAAGTGACAGCTAGGAAAGAAAAGGCTTGCTGGATGTCAAGTGCACAACATCTAGCCTGTTCCATAAAGTGCAATTTTAGATGTCACTGATTATTTAAGTAATAAAACATGCCAAGCAACATGCACCTAAGCAATTATTGTACATCCTGGGTAGTTTTTGTCAAATCTGACACTTATGGTAAAAATCGCTCAAGTCACCCCAGGAACAGAAAATTCAGAAAAGCTAGACAAAAGCTGAAGTGAGTAGAAATAATAAGAGAAAGATGACTATCTGCACTTTCATTCACTGACTGTGATTGACATGGATTGACATGATGGACTGGCAAGCTCAGCAGAAAGCCTCATTTGTGTCAAATTCTCAGGATTCCCACATAATTGAAAAAAGGAAACTTGCTGCATCCAAAAAAAATCACCTCTACACGCTTGTTTTTCAGTACAAATCAATCTGCCATTCATCTTTGATTGATGAAAAAGTTCAATACTTGTAGTGGGTTCTAAATATATTGTATATTTGTCAGAAGGGAGTAGTATAGGAGAATTATGGATGTTCGCTAGCATGGAGTAATATAGAAGAATTATGGATGTTTGCCAGCATTTGCTCAGAAAAGGGCAAAAGGCACTCAGCCCAGTTCTTAAGTAACAGGAAAAATAACAGGGCAGTGCATATAATATACAGAGATATGCTTTATTTTTTTTTTGTTTATTTACACTGTTCATCTCCTTTGGGAGATTTATAGTTTTTTTTCTTGTAAGTTATTATATTTACTACGGATCACAAAGAAACACAAATTCAACTCTGAATTAGAACTCATCAGGCATAATGCTCAGTCTCTCTTATCCATCCATCCATCCATCCATCCATCCATCCATCCATCCATCTATCTATTTATCTGTCTGTCTGTCTGTATCTATCTATCTCTCTCTCTATCTATCTCTCTATCTCTCTATCTATCTATCTATCTATCTATCATCTATCATCTATCTATCAACTATCATATTTATATCATATGCTATGGTGGAATACAGAATACAAATTATTCAGTGAAAATTAGTATTGAACAAGGGCTCCTCACCCATAATGTCCCTTTCTACTCTTCTCCTATATGACAGTATTCCTCATGATCAGTCACAAACTGAATATGTTAACTATGTGATGTGCTTGCAAACAAACCCAAGAAATTTTATATTCATCAGCTGAGATATAAGTTCCAAATTATGGGGAGACTTCCACTATGTGTGTCTCAT
Organism: Acrochordus granulatus; assembly: GCA_032468055.1. Classification (NCBI taxonomy): domain Eukaryota; kingdom Metazoa; phylum Chordata; class Lepidosauria; order Squamata; family Acrochordidae; genus Acrochordus; species Acrochordus granulatus. Next base: position 133,032 of record JANHZU010010258.1, on the reverse strand, counting down.
TGCTCTGTCCAGTCCAGACACCACATGAATTGGAACACGTTCTGAGAAGGAATTGAAGATAATCAGAAAACTTCAGATTAAATTATATTAAGGAAATAGGATATGTTTATAACGCTGAGAAGAGAAGTGGGATTTGGTAGCATTTCAATTCCCAAATTGAAGGTTAGACATTCAGACTTCTAAAGGTCTTTACTCAAGCTTTACAATAAAATAGTACTGATGTACATGGTATTTGTTTTCTAGTCTAATCTAGTTGAAGGACTGGCAAATCTGAATGCAATTTTCCCCTTCCTTCCTTTATCTTTGTATGAACTTAGAAAGAACTTTTCTGAGTTGTTTACTCACATTGTACTCATGGCCCCAGCTCAGATTTTTTTTTATCTGGCTGTTGCTCTTCCTCCTGACCTTCAAGGCCATTCCCTTTACTCTCCAATGTCAGGCACAAGCAACTAGGTCTACACACATAGTTTAAAATAACTGATTTATTGTTAAAAGTTGTACATACAGAAATATTCTCAGAATTAATGATTTGCCCCTTGGTGAAACTAGGTAAGGGCTATTGGGGGATTGGACTTCTTTCTCTTATGGCTATGTAGGTATTCTAAGCTGATGCCTCATTTAACTCCTCCCCTCCCGGCTCTGCCAGTTTTTCTCCTACACTTCACACCTTCTGAACTTCCTGAAAATGCTGGACTTGTAGCAGATCTACTTAGTTGTAGAACTTATAGGTCAGTACTGGTTGGAGCAGTGGTCCCATGGGTGTCTGGGCACCAAACAATATATGGACTTGTAAGTCAGAACCGGCACTGTAAATAGTACTCAGAAACTGATTGACAACCAGTGTGAGCTGCGTGTATTTCTGTAGGACAGCATTTTATAAAGTGGGGGTATTTAAGAGAAAGCCTACTGTCTCACTCCTGTTCCACATACCTCACTGAAGCAGGAAGAGAGGACTTTCAGCAGTCCTGTCCCAATCATCAGACCATATGAATACATCAGAGTGGCAATTTTATTCAGAGCTTGCTCTCTTATCTTATCTTTCTATGATTTTGTGCAATCTCCACTAAATTTGCATGACTGTGTTGTGGGAAACTAAAATGCATGATCATTCTAGGACATCACAAACAAATCAGGACCAAACTCAGTCACCCCCATTTTTAAAATAATCCCATCAGATCTAAAGACACTATATCTGCCCTAAAACTAAACCCCCTTAATCTTGTCAGGCCAGAAAAAAAAGGAGTATCATACACCAGGATGAAACTAACAAAGGATGATGAAGAGTTGCAACTAGCCAGCATCAGACTTAATAAAGGAATTGCAGTGCTGTAGCTTGGTGGGAAACCACAAATGTACCATGTTAAATTGAGGACATTGTCATGACCCAGAATCAGGACTCAGATTCTGATTCTGAATCTGAAGAAGCTACTTCAGCTGAACCTGTGGAGTGTCAGCCTTAGGAGATATCAAGCCAAAAATTACATGAGGTTGATCAAAAACCTGGCAAATCCGAGAGTCTCAGATTTTGGTGGCATATAAAATAAATAAATAAATAAAACTGGAGCAGTTAGATGAGGATGATCTCAATCTAATTGTCTTAACCAATTAACCAATCAAGGTCTCCCAATCCTTGCATCCAACAAGTAGAAAGAAGAGCAGAGCAGAAATGTTTTCTAACTAAATCTTTTTATTAGCAATTTTTAAAAATCTAATATCAGAGAAATTATAATGTAAGAAAAAAATGACTTGATGGTAGATAATCATCATCGTTTGAATATATGGTGTCTTTTTTTAAAATAAATATGCCATAAATTAGCATTTGGCAAATAAATCATGACAGCCTTGAAAAAGATATTAATATGCTCACAAAGATGAGAATTTTTCTGGCAATGGTCTTCCTTGTGACAATCTATGGAAGTGGAAGTTGGGCTTTGAAGAAGTAGGATAACAAGAGTGCTGATGCTTTTGAACTTTGCTGTTGGAGAGGATTTCTGAGAAGATTGTTGAGAACCAAGAAAACAAACCAATAGTTTATTGATCAAATCAAGCCAGACTTCTCACTTTAGACACAAATGATCAGCTTCAAATTGTCCTAATTGGGTAGACTATCTGATGACCCATCTCTCTGGAGAATTGAGAATCTGAAATGCTCTAATGCTGGGAAAGGTGGAAGGAAAGAGAAGAGGACAATCAGTAGCAAAGTGGATGGACTCAAGTTACAGTAGCAATGAGTGCATTATTGAGAGACTTGAATAAGACTTGTTAGGGATAGATGGCCATGGAGAAAATGTATGTGGTTGCTAGGAATAGAATCTGACTTGACTGGCACATAATCATCATTTGAATATATGTTGTCTTTTTTAATAAAATAAATTGTTGCAGAAGGTTATTCCACATATAATACAATTTCATCATACACTCAGTCAATATTTCTTCTTCAGACTTGTGAGCATTATGGTAAAAAAAAAAGCTTTGCAATTGTATATAAAGAACATCATTCAGGAACTTTTTTAAAAAAAATATGAAGTCAATGTAAAATATAAAGGCACTTCGACTTGGAATGTGGACAATCATTTTTACAAACAAATAATAAAACTGCTTAAGAAGATGAACTATTCCAAAGACAGTTTTCCAGAGCTTTGCAGCACAAGTTAAAAAGTTAAATGATTGATTGAATGAAATAGTGTCAGCTTCAGTGGAAATTTAAAGTATAAATTTGTAGTGATACTGCAACAGCATTTAAAGATGTAGGGTCCTCTTTTTATATACTGCTGGAGTAAGTTGCACATATTTCTATAAAAAGGCAAAGGTTTACCCTACCATTTGTAGCTGACTCTGGGGATGGGGCTCATGTCCAATTCACAGTGGAGGGAGCCAGCGTTTGTCTGAAGAAGCTTCCGTGGTCATGTGGCTAGGTTCATGGAATGCTGTTATCTTTCCCACCGAATTGGTGGTACCAATTTATCTACTTTTTATCTATTTAATTGTTAATTAGTATTTTTATTAATAATATTTAATTTAATTTATAATGTTTAATTATTTAATTTTTATCTATTACTGGTGCAAGCAGTTAAGATACTGGGCTTGTTGGTTGGAAGGTCAGTGGCCCAACCTGGCATTGCCATGCAGTAGGATGAGCTCCTGTTATCCTCCTCAGCTCCTGCCACCCTAGCAGTTTGAAAGCATGCAAGTGCAAGTTGATAAATAGGTACCACCTACATCAGCAGGGAAAGTAACAGTGTCTGCATCTTTGGTGTCTAGTCATGCTGGCCGCATGATCATAGAAGCATCCTTGGACAAATGTTAACACTTTGGCTTGGAAATGGAGATGAACACCATACCCTAGAGTCGATCACAACTGGCAGGAAAACTGACTAGTTGCATTTTTATGTGCTTTTGAACTGCTAGGGTGTCAGGAGCTGGAGCAAGTAGTGGGAGCTCACCCCATTACCTAGCTCCTGGATCTCAAACTGCTGAGCTGTCAACCTTCCAGCTGACAAGCCCAGCATCTTAACCAGTTGAGTATTAAAACATTTGGAGAGAACAAGTTATTCAATTAGATTTACTGTATATATCATGCCATTATTTTAAACAACTTAAGACGTCGATGGAGGAAAACATCAATAAGTCACAGCTCCTGTCTGTAAATGCCTGCAAGCACAGGTCTGGTTAAGCTTCTAAGTCAGGTGTAGAGATGGGAGGAGAAGAAAGTGGAAGAAGATGGTAGATACCAGAGATTATCAGAGAATGATAATGAAGAGAAGCTTGCAGAGGAAGTGTTGCAAATACTCTTATCAAGGCCTCTAAAGAAGAATCTCCCACCCTTCTATTCTACCGGGTTGGGACCTGGTTCGTTTGTTAGGCACTAAATAGAGCTGGAATTTTACTGAAATTCCTTACATGAGGAAAGGAAAGTGACAGATTTCACAAGTAGGGTGGTTTGGGACACCTATTGAGTCTGCTGGTGTGAAGGCAAATAACAAGTCTCAAACTAATGGAAGAGCATATTTGTAGCTGAGGAAGGTTGAACTGTGGGCTCCTTGATGCTCTCTGAGCGTGGTTGTTTTCTTGCAGATGTTTCATTATCTAGGTAACACCATTAGTGCTCTGCATTGATGTGGGGTAATGAAAGGTCTGCAAGAAAACAACCAAGTTTATAGAGTACTAAGGACCCCACGAGCTTCAGATTGCAGCTGCCCGTCCCATTTTTCTCCCTTCATTTGTTACGTTATTTTCAAAATTACTTTTGAGTTCTTGGATTGGTCTGGTGACACTCCAAAGAGACTATCTGTATTCAATCCCTAACCTTGAATGCTTAAGGAGGGTCTGGAAAGAATAAATTACAGTAGTTTTTTTAAAAATCTTTTTGGAGTCCTATGTTGGTTAACGGTTACTCACAAGTCAGCTCCCTGCCTTTCTGTCTACAAAAGACTTTGCCACGGTAGCATACTGAATGCTCCTTTCTCCTATTTTAGACTGGACTGACAGTGACTGACCCAACTTTTACTGTGTCCCAGTTCTAGGTCCTAGAGGTATCTTAACCATTACATCAAACCAGCTCCCAATCAATCAATGTCTACTCAGTGGGTCTGTAATGCAATTTTTTGGGGGGTATTTTGTTGAGCCTTCAGTTTTAAATTAAATTCATGAGTCTGACAAGTGTAAAGAAAAAAAAACAATATTTTTTCTCAGTTGCACTCTTTCTGTACTTAATACCAGGAATGTTCTGTTTAAAAACAGCAAAACAAATATTAAACTTCACAGTGAAAAATTGGTTCAAAGGTTGCCGACGAATTTAAAGTTGTTATAATAAATCACCTTTCCATTTAATTATATGTAAGAAACCTGAACTTTTTCCACATTGATAAATAGCACAGTTGCTATTTTTAATCTTCTTGAATAATTGTTCTCTTTCAGGTTCATTTACTTTTGGTTTTTTGAGACTTCCAGAATGTGTGCTTTTAACAGAGTTTCTCCTGTGAAAACAATCTATTAATGTCTTTAAAAAACAAACATAAAGCAGTTGAAAATTCAGCAAAGCTTACTTGAAATTGGTACTTGAAAGTGTATTTGAAAACTATTTAATCACCTTAAAATACCTAGTAATCTGACACTTTCCTAGAAGGAATCAGTGTCCTAGCATTTTCATTAGAAAAGCATGTTTGATTCACAGATGAACTGCTGAACTGCACAACCTGGGTTTTAGGCACAAAGAAGGGGGCTGACTGAGCTGCTTTTCTGAATAAAATGGGTTCAGAGAAGGATCTAATGGGAACATAGTTGTTTTGAAAATTACTTCTCAGCTGATATGACAAAACAAAGACTCTACAGACCAGTGAGGCACTCAATAGAATCATATAATATGACAAGACTTGCCTTGCTCCATAATGTGGGTGAATGTCTTTTTTTGTGCTAAAGATGCTCAATGCTAAGAATGATCTGTTTACTGCTTATTTTTCAGGGCAGAGTTCCAGGTTGGGACATCCCATCATTTCTCTCATTTTCATTTAAAAAAAAAGTGCTAGGGAAAATCATGGTCATTCCATTCTAGGGTACAAGAGAGATTAACAGTGAAGGTGGCACGCTTCTCCTCCCCTGCCTCCATACTTTATAAATGTAAAAAACATTGTGCCATCAGTTTTCCTAAAAAAGTAAGCATTGTTGTGACAATTTAACATAGTTATCATCCTGGAAAAACAAAGTTTGAGGAAGTGTACCATACAGGAAGAATGAGAGCAGGAAAATTAGAGAGAAACTAAATGTGTTCCTTTCACTGCTTAAATTTGTTGGAGGGCTGTTTGCATTTTTAACTCTTAGTGAAAAATTGCATCTCAGCTGGAAAACTGAGGACAGAGAAAACTTGTGTTTTTGAACCTGAGAATCTTTCTTAATAAACCTATGTTTAAAATAAACCTTTGGTGAAATAACTCATGGACTGAAGAGGTACATTTTTTAAAAATCCAGGAGATTTCTTGTACTTTTCCTTTTAGAGTTTGTCCAACCACTATCAAGCTCCAAAGTTTTCTCAAAAGACTTGATTCAAACATCAGATATTGGACTGTTGGTCAGTATTAGACCAAGACTAAAAGCAGAGAAAGAAATCTGCAGATACAATGTGCATCCTCTGAACAACAGCCATTCTTTGTACTCCAAGAAGATTCCAAAGTCCCTAGACAGAATATTGTAAATAAAAAAGAATCTGCTTTTCAGTATTAGGTAGCCTACCTCTCGCTAGCATTTGTAAGTGTGGTGCTTTCTTGTATCACCAATGGGACAAAACAGAATATATTGTTTTCAGTTCTGATAGTAAGTAACACACCCATTATTTATTCTTCTTGATTTTGTTCCCCTTTGTATCCTCTCTGTTGTTGTGGACTGTAAATTGTTCATTGTCCATGTTGTCTAGGACAAGTGAAATTTTAATCCAAACATCTGGAGGACAGCAGATTATCTTCCCTCAGTTTATAACTGGAAGTAGGAATTTATACTTTAGAACTGAAAATGGGAATTTGTGAATCTCCGGATATTTCCGAAATTCAGTTTTCAACTGTTCTAACCAGCATCAATGATGAAAATGTCTAGGAGCTACATTTTGGCTACAACTAATGGGCCACTGAGAGATGGCAAGAATACACAGAAGACCTATACAAGAAAGATAAATGCCCTAATAACCATGATGGTGCAGTCACTGACCTAGAACCAGACATCCTGGAGTGTGAAGCCAAGTGGGCCTTAGGAAACATTGCAAACAACAAAGCTAGTGGAGGTGATGATATTCCAGCCGAATTATT
>JANHZU010010258.1:115258-126141 GCA_032468055.1 Acrochordus granulatus | reverse complement strand
TACCGGATGTAATTTTCCCTAGCCTCTCCTGTTGCTTCCTATCCATCAGAAAGCTGGTTATCCACTTACGCATATGGGCAGGTACAATGAGCTGGGTCAGTTTCTGGGATGATGGTATTAAATGGTGAGCCAAAGTCCACAAAAAGGACCCATTCATAGGTCTTTGGGCAGTCCAGAAGTTCCAGGATATAATGCAGGGCTACATTGACAGCATCACCTGCTGACCTGTTCGCCTGATAGGCAAACCGCAGAGGACCCAGAGCAGATTTGTGATGCTTTGCGATAGATAAATCTGATAATTTTGAATTGGTGAAGTCTGTTATTAACTTTAAGTTGTGAGCTGTCATTCTGATGCCATCTCTCTGTTGGCTCTGTTAACAGAGGTACAGAATTGAGCGGTGGAGCTGATTTAATTGGGAATCCATTCATAGAAAGATTGTCTTTTTTTCAGAATCACCTTAAATCTGTGCCCGTCTAGTAGCATAATTTGTATCTAACGGAAATGTAGTTTTCATATGTCAATAAATGGGTTAGAAGGCAAAGTCAAAAACAAGGCAACACCAAAGAGGTGGAAATAAGGGCAAGTCAATATTAATATATTTATCAGGCAAAATGCTTTTGTTGAAACCTTCACCCAGTGTAATAACATTCATCAGGAAGCACTGATTAAGAAGATCAATACAATCTGTGTTCGACTAATGAGGTTCACATTCTGATAAAGACAGTCTTCTGATCTTGGCTTTCTCATCAGGCAATTGATTTTCTTCCAATAAGCCAGACAAGAGGGTTCTTTTTGCATACTAAATTGAACAGAACCTGAAGTGAGCAAATAAATATCGAGAAAAGGTTTGTTTCCCTGAATTCTAGCGATAGAAAACACAAGTATTTCAATGAGATCAATTATCATTTCTGTCGGCGAGATAAAGATATGCGCTCTCTCTCAGGGATTGTTTCTGTAAGGGATTCTTGTCAATTCATAACAAATCCTTCCTCATCCAACTCCTTTTTCCATTTATTTGTTTGTTTGTTTGGTTAGCTTTTGTACCCCTGCATCTGTTGACTAACACAACGTAAGGTATACCACCACCACCACCCCGCGTGGCCAAGTAAAAATCACAGATTAGTTGCTTTACGTCAGATTGCGTTTCACGGTAGACACCTCGGCACGATTAGCATCAATAGTATTGACAATTCACAATAGTTTTCAATCTTTTGTCTTTCAGGAGAGAGTTCCACGTTGATCTGTGACAACAAGGTTGACAAGCTCACACACAAAAGACTTTATGCCTATTTCAGAACATAAATCTTAGGGAAAAAAGCAAGGGTGTTCCCTTTTAGAATAAAGTGCGCGCGCATATAGTCGTTGCTTTATGCCTGGTGATTATGAAAAGGGGTGATGTTTCGATGGTTTGCATACTTTCGACAATCCCTTGCAGTTGTTTGTCCCAGGCCAAAAGCAGGGTGGGAGGGAGGAGTGAAATTTTTGGATCTCCTTTTCAACTTTTGGGGCAAACAAGATTCTTAAATTAAAGAGCCGCTTTGGTGTAGCGGCGAAGGTGCTGGCCTAGAAAGCAGGAGACGGCGAGTTCTCGTCCTGCCTTAGGCATGAAAGCCGGCTGGGTGACTTTGGACCAGTCATTCCCTCTTAGTCCCCCCATGTCACAGGTTGTTGTGGGGGAAAAGGAGGGGGGGGAAGGAGCATTAAGTATGTTACCTGCCTTGGGTTATTTATGAAATAACGACAAAGTTTTAAAACAATTGGAAGCCATTTATTGGCATGGGAAACCGTCAATAAGATGGGAAACCATCACGTTTTGGCTTATGGTTTCGATGAACGGGTCTAGGTATAGAACATTGGGAAAAGTAGGAATCACATCACAAAAGTAAAACAAGGGTGGTTCCAAAGGATTTTTGTTTGTTTGTTTTGGTGTTCACCGTTTGCAAAGAACGTCGGAAGTCATTGCGCTGAATGCCTATGTGCGTTGGCAGTTCTCTTGTTTGCTTTTGCCTCTTTTTTGTTTGGTGTAATGAAATAAAAAATTGCAACGAGTGACTTATCAAAGTAACAAAGGCAGGATAAAAAGCTAATAAATAAATGAGCTGGCTTTTGAGTGGGGTGGCTCAGATTTTTTAGCATTGTTTTTAAACCTTTTACGTAAGGGGTTTGAGCTATCCATTTCACTCCATAAGCTACAGCCACTTATTTAGCCTCTTACCCCCTCCAACCACTGAAAATGAAAATAAAACAGATCCAGAATATTCTATTATCCTAGCTCTGACACTAATTCTCTTCTATTCTGTAAATGCCTCATGATTAACTAAAGTTGGCTTGAATTTGGACTTCTTGACACTGAACGCTGAACACTGTTTATGCTCATTCAACTTGATATATTTTGACAGAGAATTCAAACTTTAATTTGATTCATTTCCAACATTTGCAAGTTACCATTCTCTTTGTATTGCTTCTTCTTCATCAACAGTTCCATGTCTGGAGTCCTGGGAGCTTTCTGAGCGTGACTGTTTTTCTGCAGACGTTTCATTACCAAACTAGGTAACATCATCAATGCAGGAGGGGAATTAAGTTTGTTCTCTTTACATACTGGTGGTTTGCCTTTTCAGTGTTGCGGGGGAGAGTGTTGTTGGTGGTTTCTTAATTAGGGTGTGTTTATTGTTACCTTGTTTGTCTGAGCCCTTGATTATTGTTCACTTGATTGTTGTTCTGGTGTTAATCTTGGTGTTGAGCACTGCTTATCTGGATGCTGATTGTCAGTGAGGAGGTTCCATTTCTTTTTCTTTAGCTCTGAGTTTTTGTCTTTCCTGCAGGGATTCAGATTAAAGACCAGCCTCCTGAACAGCATGGTGTACTTTTCTACCCCATAAGTATAAAAGAGGAGGATCCTCTCAGAAATGAGACAACTGCCAAAACAGAGAAGATTTAAGGCTAGATGTTAATGTGCTAAGCACTCATACTAGAAATGGCCAAATCTGCTTCCCTTTTTTTTTCTGACGTTCCATCCCATTTGTGAATAAATGTGACAATTCAAGTATTTTTTTTAAATGGGGATGCATTCATTTTACTTTTAAACCATTTCTAAAAGATGCAGCCATTATCCTTATCAATCCTTCTTTCTGAGGTTGTGGATTCTGCTTCTACTCTACATTACCTTACAGGAATTTCTGGAGGTGTTTAAGTGATAAGGGCGATTGTATTTTATCAGTGAGAAGCATCGCATATAAATGTATTGAATGAACGAAAGAAATAAAAATAAAATCCTAGCAAATTACCTTAGGATCATTTACATCACATGCAATCAACTTACCTAGGTAAAGTTTTTATCCTCTTTGATGCAAAAAAAAAAATTGGAGACGATCTAGCAGATATCAGCCTCACTGCAGCCAGTTCTTATCAAAATGCTAACAGAAGCTCCATCCTCCATTTTCAAGGTCTCTGGAGGACACAGCTGCTGACTTTTCGTTAAGGAGTTTCCTGAATGCAATTCAGTCTCATCTGGTCCTAAATTTAAGGAAACTCTCACTTGGGTCCCCTCCAGAGAATTTCTAGTTTCTTCTGAAATTCTGGAACATCAAAAAGAGTCATAGTGAACTAATCCCTTTCTCTTTTCCTACAGTGTTAATCAATTTTATCCAAAATAGTCTGCGACACTGTAAGGCCTTGTGTTCTCCAGAGGACTTCATTATGTAAGTCGTATGATTTTTACAGAAAAAGGTAGACATTAAAAAAAAAAGAGGTCAGATATTTAAAATTATGAAGCTTCAAGTTTCACTTCAGTTTTCAAATTTGGCTCAGGTTAAATTAGGTGGTCTAGATGCTATTCTTAACAGATCACACTAAATTGTAAGGAAATGGCAGCTTCCAGTTCTGACAGCTTATAGTAAATGGTCAGGAGGTTCTGGTTGCATCAGCCATGAATGATAGGAAGCCTACAAAAAGATAAATTTTACCTAAGTCCTTCCATAAACAAAGCCATAGAATAATTTTGGTTTTACTCTAGAGTTGCAGTAGAATTGTGTTATATTTGGAGATTGGAAGGGATTATATCTTCCAGGTATCTACTCCTAGACTGAAAGTACATCAGAAGCACCTTAAACATTTAAGGGTTTAAGGGTAGCTACCTTGCTCTTTCTTTCAGTTCGCAAGGATTGGGGTTCAAGTCTGGAAGAGAAACCAGGGGACTGTGAATTCTCATCATCCTTTAGGCATGAAAGCTGGCAGAATGATCCCTCTCTCTCAGTCCAACTCACCACACAAAGCTGTTGTTGTGAGGAAATAGGAGGAAAAAGTCCTTATACACTGCCCTGGGCTGCCATATTTTTTCCCCATATTGCAATCCCGGGAATCACCTGCAAGTATGATTACCAATACTGCAGGAAACTGGAAGATGTTCAACAGCATGGCAAAGGGAGATCTTGACCTGGTGATCTCTCCCATGTCTTTATATTTTGGCAATAGCCTTATGAAATGGTGCTGTGTCTGAATGTTCAATTTGTTCCATTTCTTTTCTGGAGTATTAACACCTGAATCTAAAACAATATGTGTGAAATTTCAGTGCGCGTGTATTTAAGCTTGAGATGATGAAGAAATCGGGATCACACTGTTGAATAAAAGGTGCTGTGGGAAAAGGTAACAAGCCCCAATTATGCTCGAATTAATGACCTAAAAGCATTCAGTAAATTAGCTTTCCAAATTTATCCTCTGTTCCCTTAGGTGATCGCATGGAAAGTCAGGCTGTCATACGTTGAGGGAACAAAGCAATCTTTAACAAGAAAAGGCATTTAAGAACGATTCTAACTCATTGGTTTTGGGCTAATGTACATTTTGCCCTCTCCACAGGATTTGTATTGTTTTTGGCACATCATCCAGCCAAACACACAATAAAATCCTATCTCTGTGTTTCAGCAGACACTAACAAAGTGTTGTCACTGGTCAATTTGGCAATCTTAATATATATATTAAAAAAATCCACATTGGAACACAGAGTCTGCTATTGTGAATTTCTCCAGATAGTTTAGTGAAGCACCACTCCAGGCAATGGCTAGACCTTGGAGCTAAAGTCAGAGGCAATCCCTGATTATTTCAAATGAGCCAATAAAAGCAATGTGAACTAAGCTTAATGTCAGCCTTTGAGCCAGCAAAATGTGTTGAAATTTCCATTGAACATACATAGCACCATTCATCCCTTGGATTTAGTTTTTAAAAAACATAGTTACGGTTCACCCTGTTGCCGAGACATGGATTGCACATATGACTGTATTTACTGAGTATTTGTACAGCTAAAAGCCTAGTTGTAGACTTTATTTATTAACCAAATATCTATGGCTGCCCTTCTAATCAGTGGAATTCTAGGCACGAACAAATACAGATCCATATCCACTTGATGAAAAGAAGAATCAAGTGAGACTCCTAAAAACTCATTCCTAACATCTTACACTCCCACTAATGAAACTCCATTAGTCCCTGAAGGACCTAAGTCAACTGACTCAAGCAGAAGTACCTGTCTGGAGTAGGTTTCTCTCGGGTAAGATAAAATTTATTGAGTTGAGAAAGATAAGCTTATAAGAGCACTAGCAACTGAATTATTATTCATACAAACTAATACATCCCTTAAACTATCTTGGTGTAGAAATTGCATCATTTCTCATTAATATCTTTTCTGTAACATGGAGGGGAGCTGGAGCTCTTTGTGGCTAATGGAAATTAAAAAACACCCATTTGTCTATTTACTAAACCATTTCCTGATTTTTTTTCCAGCCTGGGAACTAATTCTTACATTGAGTAAGGCTACGTCGTTGGACTGTGAGTGTAAGGCATATACATTTAGCCCCCTGCTCAAACATGAAACTCAGTAAGTGACTTTGGGTCATTCCCTTCTCTCAAAACAGACTATCGGAAATGGTTGTTGACAAGTATATTTACGCACTCGGTTATTGATTTGATTGGGATGCTACTGGCTTATTCAAAATGAAATCTCAGGGCAGTTTACAGATTAAAATGCAGGTCCACATGCACAGTATCCTAAAAGAAGAAAGGAAGAAAAAGAAATTAAAGGATCAGTGCAGTACTAGAGTAAAAAAATCACAGAGGTTAAAGAAGAAAAGGAAAGGAGAAGAAACCTTGAGTTTCTGAGGAAACGTCTCTGTGTGTTCGTATGTGTGTTGGTGTGTGGAAATCCTAAACAAGCCAATCCATAATCATAATTAGTATCATGGCAGCAGAAACAAGTGCCATGTAAAATGTGAAGGTGCGCACTTCAAGGGTGATTTGTGAGTCAGTGTGTTGAGAGCCAGTTAGGTCTAGTGGTTAAGGCACCAGGCTAGAAATCAGGAGATTGTGAGTCCTACCTTACACATGAATCCCAGCTGGGTGACTCAGCCCAACCTTCCTCACAGGATTGTTGTTATGGGAAAATAAAAGGAGGAAGGTGCATTAGATATGTCCACTGCCTTGAATTATTTATTAAAAATAATAAAGGTAGGATAGAATTAAGTCAATAAGAATAAAGAACGTAAGCATTCTTTAAGCATGTATGAAAGAGATCATTGGACCAATGTGGTGTGTCAAGTTGGGCATCGTATACCATATTTAGCCTTGTGGATATGAAGAATGTTTGGGGCCCTCTAGAACAACATCCCTCAGGAAATTTGTTAGATTCTCACTGTGCAGTTGCTGCCAGTCTTTAAAAACCTGGCTTTGCTCCAAAGTCTGGGGTTAGAATGGTTATCGATGCTGGGTCTTTTTCCCTCCTGAAAAGATTCATTTTCATTTTCACATCAGAAGATTCATAATAGTGCAGCTTTTCTGATTATTATTACAGTAAATCCTTTGTTTAAATGGCTCTCAGTTTAGCAGATTTGCGATAAAATAGGCAAACATTTGGTTTGGGTTTCAGTCCCATTTCATGGTGTAATGTCAGTTAATTGGAACCTTTGTCCATCAGGTCACATTTTACTCAACCATTTATTGAGTACCATTTGAATTACAATGGCACTGAAAAAAGTAACTTATAGCCAGTCCTCAAACGTATGACCATTGCAGCATCCCCATAGTCACATGATCAAAATTCAGGCATTTGGCAACCAGTATTTATTTATGATGGTTGCAGCATCCTGGGGTTATGTGATCACCTTTTGAAACCTTCCCTGCCAACTTCTAACAAGCAAAATCAATAGGGGAAGCTAGATGAGTTACTGATCCTGTGATTTATTTAACAACTGCTTAAGAACCACGACAAAAAAAGGTTGTAAATCAGGTACAACTTATTTAACAATCACCTTGCTTAGCAATGGAAATTCCGTTCCCAAGTTTGGTTGTAAGTCAAGGACTACCTGTATACAGATGACTTATAGCGATGCAAATGATGTGCATACAGATGTAAAAGATATCTCCTTCCTTCCCAATGGTCTTTGCTATATTACCATTTACGTGAGTTTGTATTACTGCCTTTTTATTTTATTTGAAGATATTAAATATAAAGATATTAATGCAGCGTCCGAGAAATGTTTTAAATAAATGCCTATTTTGTTTGCTGTTCCAGTGGGCCCTAAGCATATCATAAAAAGCCCAGTTTTTTAAACTACGTTGGGGTCAATGATCTCTTTCATCCATGCTTCAAGAATATTTACATGCCCCAACACAGAGACCCCCCAATTACCCTTGAAGTGGGCAGCTTCACATTTTACATGGGCTTGTTTCTGCTATCAAAACGTGAGAACATGTACTCACCTTGAGTGCCAAGACCCATAGCCCAGAAGTTGTGAACTACATCAGAAAGAGCAATCTAATGAATCTGACTGGCGAGAGAAACAGAACAGACCTTCGCAAATGATTGGAAACTCTTCCACTCAGAGTTCTTGCCACTTGATATGATAAGCTGCCAAAACAGACTCACCGTCTCACTTTTGATTGCTGATGTTCACCTTCTCTTCCATTTCTTGCCCAAGCCTCCTATGGTCTCTCATAGTCTCAAGCTCTCCCACAACCCCCACTGCTTTAAGCTTTCAGAGGAGATATTGGATATATTATGATAATCAATACGTTCCTAATCAACAGTTGAAGAAATTGAGAAACGAAAAGTATCACCACAAAGGACTACATGCAGCTAGGTAGTGCTGGTTGAGTTTTGTTTATTCTGATAGTCTGGTGATGTGTTTACAATGCTCAAATCAGCATCTAGGTTTGTTTCTCAGGTCTTCGAGCCAAAGAGAACAGAAACCAGAAGTTCTTGCTCAACTTTCTCCTAATGCAGTGATGGTGAACCTATCACATGTGTGACAAAGTGACACGCTATGACATTTTGGGTCACAGCATTCACCAACACCTGACAACAACTGTTT
This sequence comes from Acrochordus granulatus, assembly GCA_032468055.1. Lineage (NCBI taxonomy): Eukaryota > Metazoa > Chordata > Lepidosauria > Squamata > Acrochordidae > Acrochordus > Acrochordus granulatus. The sequence continues at coordinate 117,789 of JANHZU010010258.1, read as the reverse complement.
TCGAAGGCGTGCCTCATTCTTGCACAAGGGCAAGTCTCCAGAGGCCATGTGAAAATGAGGTGTGCTCTCATGTGGATTCTGGACCCCTCCAAAATGAGTTTGTTTTATCCTTATTTCATTTTTTGCAATTATCTGGCATTTCTTTATATAATACATAACGCCACACGTGACTAAATTATAATGGATATATAAAGGATTGTTTCTCTTTTGTATGGCAATGGGGGTGACACACCAGCAGAATCAAGTTAGGCATTTTCCAAATATTCGACACCCCGAGTCCAGAAAGTTTGCCATCACTGACTTAGTATATTGGGTCATTATATTGTGCTGCAAGCCAGACTCTGTAGTGTATAATCAGCTGAATGGTTTTCTTTATATTTACATGTGTGGAACATCTGCCGTGAATCACATTGCAGAGACCTGATCTCAAGATTAAAGAAACATAATAAATAAAATTGTTTGTGAATTTGTATATTCATGGGAAATTGATTTATTACCAAGGAGAATTCAGAATCATTTTGCTTTGTTTGCCCATCTGTGAAAAACAAATATTGCATGTTCTAATTTTACATTGTTATCTGTCATTAGTGAGATTTTCAATTAAGCTGTAGCACCATAAAAGAGAGGGCTTTTTAAAAGTTTTCACGGGGATAATGTAGAAGCTTTGTTTGTTCTGAGTGTATTGTTTTGATTATAAGGCCATTCCAGGAACGAAATGAATCCTTATCCATTTTTTCCCCTGAGCATTCAGTGATGTCTGTTTAGCTTTGCAAATCTCAGACTTGCCTGCCTGCCTGCCTCCCATCTTTCTTTATCTAGTTTTTCTTTTCTCCAGCTTGGTCTAGTGGTTAAAGCATCAGGCTATTACCCAAGAAACTATGAGTTCAGATCCAGCCTTGGACACAAAAAACCCACGGGGTGATTCTGAACCAGTCACTGTCTCTAAACCCAACCCAGCTCACAGGTCATCGTTGTGGAGAAAATAGGAGGAGGAAGGAATTGAAGTATGCTCATAGCCTTGAGCTACTTGTTAAAAAAAAATAGAGAATATAGATAAAGTAAATGAATAAAATAAACAGATATATCCCACCTTTCTTCCCAGAGCATTTCAATGCACTGAGAGATAATGAGTGACCCAAAGTTATCTAGTCAGTTTCCATGATCCAGGGTGGTTCAACATCTTGGTCTCTCTCCAACATTTTACCATTACACCACCTTTCCTCTCTTAATTTTAATCCCCAAAATTTGACATTCTCTTAGGATTTCAAGCAGATCCTCCTCCTCCTCCTTCTCAATCAGTACTATTTTAGTGAAGTATAAATGACCATTTGAAATCCTACACCAAATCCGTGAGTGAATTAGATGCTAAATTTCTCCAGAAGCAGAAAATTTCCAATATCCAAGAGCAAGACTTAATTACTTACTTACTTATTTATCCTACCTGTATTATTTTTATAAATAACTCAAAGAAGTCAAGATATCTAATGTTCCTTCCACCTCCTATTTCCCCACAACAATACTCCTGTTAGGTGGGTTGAGCTGAGAGAGAGAGACTGGCCCAAAGTCACCCAACCAGCTTTCATGCCTATAGTGAGATGAGAACTCATATCCTCTTGGTTTCTAGCCTGGGGCCTTAACCACTAGACCAAACTGAGATCCACTTAGTGGTTAAAATTTAGTGTCCTCTTCTGTTGGAAGAGTTCACTCAGAATGAATCTCTTTTGGGTTTAATTAAACTGTGAGAAGCCAGGGAGGCTAGATGATGAAGCTGTGAAGCACAGACACACTTTTTGTGGCAATATTATTATCAGATGTACAAAACAAGCTCTGCACCAACATTCATCACACCTAAAGGAGAACTGATCAGAAAAAAAAATGCAGGAAAGTACATTTCTGTGGGCAGCCATAATTTTATATTCACTCACCAAACACAGGTGCATTGAGGAAGAAAAGAAAAGATCAGCCATGGGTTACTTTCATGTAAAGATGAGAAAAGAGGCTACAAAGGATTTAGATTTGGCCATTGTCAGGTGCTGAGATTATATCACATTTTATCCTGCTAGTTGAAACAAATAATAGAGTATCGGTGAGTCAGAGGTTAGCCAAAAGGTATCCTCAAGGAAAGTTTAAAGCAGGCAACATGACACTCATGGAAGCACAATTAAAGCCCTGTTTTTTTGTACCATGGCTGGTACATGTACAAAACGGATGGGACTGTTGCCATAGTGCTTATTTTAATTCCCACCTATGTAGCTCAATATTTGTTGTTCAGTCACTGAATGGTGCCCAACTTTTGTGAACCCAAGGACCACAGCACACAAGGACTCTCTGTCCTCCATTGTCTCCCGGAATGTGTTCAAATTCACGGTCATCGCATCTACGATGCTATCTAGCCATCTCAACCTTTGCCATCCCCTTCTCCTTTTGCCTTCAATCTTCCCCAGCATCACGTTTTTTTCCACTGAGTCCTCTCTTCACATTAGGTGGCCAAAGTATTTGAGCTTCAGCTTCAGTATCTGTCCTTCCAATGA
>JANHZU010010258.1:33940-47964 GCA_032468055.1 Acrochordus granulatus | reverse complement strand
TCAATTTGGGTGATGGTTCTTGATGGTCCCTCGGTTTATGGAAGAGGATTTCCACCTAGCCTTGAGTTCTGTCCTCTTGTGTTTCTGTCAGTTCTTAGGAGGTTCATCTGGCCTTTCCTGGGAAGGAAGGTTATTTTAGGGTTAATGTTACTGCTTTGGATCTGCTCCGAGGCAGATTCTGGCCATCGGCTGCTGCTCAGCTCTCTGCTGTCTGGGTGGTCCTGTTGGATTGGGAGGATCCACCACTGCTGCCGCTCAATGGCAAAAGTCCCTTTTCCCTTGGCAATGCCTTTCTGGCATTCTTTCCTCGGTGGTTTGGGGATGTTTCTTATCATAACCTCCCTCCGTGCTATGAGAAGGGAGAAGAAATGGGCAGGAGGGGACGTGTGAGGAGGGCTGTGTGTGTGAGTGACAGATGGAGAGTCAATCTTCCCTCACTTTGAGAAGAGTCCTGGCTGGTGTGAGGGAGACGAGAGGGAGGAGAGGAAGGTGAGGTATTGCTTGGAAGGAGAATCTGGATTCTGAATCTTGGGAGTTCTTTCTCTTGAATGACTTTCACTTAATTTACACTTTTTATGCAGCGAGACAGAAGAACCATCAGCTCTATTGTGAGATTTCCCATGTGAACTCATCACGTGGTGCTCGTCTTGCAAGTTTTCACTCCTTAACAGAATTAAATTTTATTAATTTTTTTTGCTCATCTTGTGGAACATTTGTGAACCTCGTTACTCGCAATCCGAGGTTCCACTGTATAAGGATAGCAACAGTTCCTCGGGGGAAAAAGGTATACTATAAATAATTTTACTTCATCTGTCTTGTTGAAAAAATAAACTCTCCAATAATGAATATGAATATGTATAGATGAGGGAGACTTTTAAACTCCATCAGATAAAATGGAGAGGAGAGAAATGTGCTAAATTAAGCATGATTTCTACATATTTCCTCTTTGCAACCTTGATGGAGAAAGAAGATACTGTTAAAAAGAGAAATTCTTGATGGTTTGTTTCATCTGATTCTCCATCAGCTTTGAATGCTATTTCTCCATTGTTCACTATGTTTGGAAGAAATCCACCTATGTAGAAGAAATTATGCATTCCAACTGATTCCAGAGAATGTGGGTTGGATATAGTCATCAGTGTTGATTCTGATCAAATTCCTTAAAAACTAAGCCACCATAAAGGCATGTCAGCAACTGTCAGGTTCCCTAGCTAGAAATTGGTCAGCTTTTCTGTTTAGTTTAAAGCATCAGAAAGGAACCAGGAAAAGGGGAAAGAAAGAGCAAACATTATTTTGTAGGCCAGACTTGCATTTTTAATTAACATTCAAGAATCCACAGGAAACATCACAGCAGACATACAGACGTACATGTTTGGCCTTTTAAAGGGTGTTTGTAATTTAAGGGGGTACAGTTAACTAAATTGGGTGACTGATAGAGGTTTAATAGAATTGTTTGGATTTTTACAAAGAGGCTACATTTAGGCATTTTGCCATCAGATGAGAGCAATGGTGTCTGGAAGGAGATGCAAGAACCTACAAAAGAAGAAAAATGGATGTGAACACTTGCAATGTTTTGCTCAAGGCTTCAGGGGTGTGTGTGTGGATGTGCAAACACACAGTTGGACCAAGTTAAGAGCTTAAAGACTTGTGATTGTCTACAGATGACCACCAACAGATTTAGCAGCAGCACCGGCCAACGTCTGCCCTCCACGAAGTAATTTCAGCCACGCAGTGATGTCTGTGAGGTCATCCCTCCTGGATTGCACGGCCCTTTGTGACTTCTGCAGCCATTCAGCTTGTACGCCGTAACTCATATCTTGACTGTGTTTTGGGGCCCTAATCAGCTGTCAAGCAGAAGCCCCATTCAACTTCTTCCAGACTCTTTTATATTCCGGCAGCTAGCTCAGGATCCGAGCAGAGCTGGAATGAATAATTTCAAAAAAGCTCAGAATTGCCTTGGCTGCTCATGAAAAAAGACTAAAGATCAAACTTCTGCTTATCCTGGAGACTCAAAAGGCACTGATTTATTATAATGCTTCATGAAAATGACAAGTGGACTCCAAATCCTGTGTTAACTGGTGCTGCTGTGTGGGTGTGTTTTAAATGTTACAACACATTTTAAATGCACTTGGCATTTCAAGCGCATATATATGCGTCTGCATCTGCATGTCTGTTTGGAGAGCTTTATTTTGGCAAGCAGCAGAGAAGCCAGTGGTAGCAAATCTGTGGACAAGAACAGGCACTTAGAAACCCAGTTTGTGCCCTGATCATACCATCAAATTGCCTTCTCTTGAATGAAGAGCTACTGGATACTATTTATATGAAACTAGTCCTCAGCTTACAACCATAATTGGGATCAGTAAATGATGTGGTCATTAAGTGACTCATCATGTCACCAGAGCCAATTTTACTACCGTTTTTACCACAGCAGTGGTAAAATCACTGTGAAACAAATAATGGGGTTGTTAAGTGAATCACACAGTCATTAAACACATCCAGCTTTTCCCTATTGATTTTGCTTGTTGGAAGCAAGCTGGGAAGGTCACAGATTGTAATAACTTGACTGCAGGATGTTTCAACTACTGTAAATGTGAGCTGGTTGCTAAGTATCCAGCATTATGATGATGTTACTGCAGAGCTGGTATGACTGTCATGACTTCAAGGATAGGCCATAAGTAACTTTTTCTATCATCACTGTAACTTGGAACCATCATTAAAGTGTATGTAGGAACATGGTCAGTGCTTCCGTAAGCATGCATTTGATGCCTGGGCAATTCTGCTAAGAAGTCTGATCTGTTCAGAATTCTGTATCATTTTTTTCATACTGTTAAGCTTGCCTTATTTCTAAACAAAGTAAAGTTTGCCATGGGTCTCTTTATCCAGAGACTTTTTATTAATAGTATCACACCTAAAAGAGAAGGGACACCCTCTCCCCATTTTAAAATGGCTGTTTGAATTTCTCTTCTTGGAAGAAAGACCCACATCCCAAGAAACATCCATGCTAAGCATATCTTTGCTAAAGGAGAGCAAGGCCAGATCCCATCTGGGAATTCTGTAAGAAATCTCAACATGTGAAGGTTTCCCATAAATGTAGGTACCTATATTTGCTAAGTTATCTTCTGTTTTATCTGAAATAACAACTGTTTTCTGAACTGTAGTCAAGTCAACAGTCAGGTTTAAAACATGCACAGTTAATTTACAATGATCAAACCAACAGCAGCTAACAATTTGGAAAACATAATGTCACAGCTACTGCATGCTGTACAGTCATGTGCAAAAGTCTTAGGCCACCACCCACTTTGTTTTAGCAGAGTTTTAATGACCATCCATAATTATTTTTCAGTCTCTTATTAAGATTCAAACAGAAAATACAGGAAATATGTACACAAAATTTAAACAAACACAATTGTCAGAACAAAATGGCTTCTTTAGGCAAAAGTCAGTATTACTCTGTATTAAATATTTGCCATTTTAGCCTATGGAAGCTGTTTTTTTTTTCTGTTTTTGAATAGTGCATACAAATTTCCTGTCTCTTCTCACTGTATTTTAATAAAGAGACCGAGACAAAATTATATATGGTCATTGAATAAAATTAACATATTTAATGGTGGCCTAAAACGTTTGCATAGTACTGGCTAGCAGACTTTGAACCAATTGACAACTTTAAAAACCATGCCCATGCAGAGTCTTGTGAACCTATGCAGTAGTCCAAATGGATGGTGACAAGGACATGAATCACAATTCAGAACTGGACAAAGCCCCCCGCCACCACCACCCCAAGTAGCCATGATCTCTGTTTGCTGCTTCAGCAGAACCCCAGAGTCCAGAAGGCCTCTCAAGGAACATATCTGTTCCTTTGGCATTCCCAAGCCCCCATAAAAAGACCCCACTGAATCAGGCAGAGAGCCTTAATGAACCAATGGTAAAAGTGTCTTGCTAGAATTCAGTTTCAGTCTCTTCCATCTAGTCCCTCACAGGTTGCTTACCACGAAGTTAAAAAGACATTCAGATACTTAAGCTTAAAATACTTAAAATACTTTTGTCTGCACTACAAGCATAGATAAGCCAGCTTTCCCAATCCAGCATTTTCAGATTGGGTTGATTCATTCTAGCCAGTACAAAAGAGATGTTGAAGGTAATTAAGAGTTGAACTAATCTTGAGAGCAACATGTCATCTGTTCCAGGACCACACCACACTTTGTAGTACACATCTGGAGTTGGAATTCATGTTTGGTTGTGAAATTTTAAGAATTGAAAGGGACCCCTTGAGAATTTGCACGGCTTCAGGCGTACCCCTGGGCTAAATAAACCCATTCTTTCACTTGCAATGTGAAAGACAACACACTTGTTAGATCTACTTTTTTAAAAATTAGATTCTTGGAAAGCACCATTCAGAATTTCCCACAAAAGACATATTTAGAATGAAAACATTCTGAGCCAGGGAAGGGGTTCTGTGTAATAGAATAAAATATAGAATAAAATCACCCATTTGTGACCATGCGGTTAGCAAATCAAGCTGTCTCTCCCAGTTTTATCAACATTGTCCAATTCTTATAGAAATTTACCTTCTATGCATTTTTGGTACAAGATTTGAATCCAAAAATACGACCACATTTATTCTGGACATTCTCTATGAACTTCCTCATATCTCTGTTCCATTCCATTTCTGCATGAATCTGCAAATTGGATTAAACGAAGAACATGAATGAAAATTCACATTAGGACTATTTTTCCACATAGTTTATTCATATTAATCCAAAATACAGCATGCATTTTATATTATCAATGCTATATTTTTATCCTTTTATTATTATTTTTATTTTATTTTATTTTTTATTAAAAAAAATTCATTTTTAAGATTTATCTTCCCACTTTATGCAACTGCAAAATTCGAAAGGGAAAACCGCATTTCCAACTGCATTTTAGTTCAGTTCCACTTAGTTCTGGTTTCCTCAGAAATGCAGACTGTACAAATGTTTGAGCCTTCCTAACAATAAATGTTGTCAGAAAGAAATAGTTGTTTCAAGTTGGACACAAAAGTACAAAATATATGATGCAGTATATGCATAAGTTTTAGCAATCATAGATTGCTAAAATAATCTGTATTTTACATATTTACATATATTTAATAATTTCCTGTAGTTCTGTAGTATTTTGATTGGCCTATTTATATGAAGTGTGAGCACTGATTTTCTCAATTATCAACTCAAGGCATGTCATCTCCTCTCCTTTTTTCCTAATGGAAATGGAAACAGCATAATAAAAATCTGAGAAAAATGCATAAGACCAAACATTAAATAAAAAGAGTTTGAGCATATATGTAAGAACATTCTTTAATGCGAAGGGCACATTTTTAAACATTCATATTCAATTTTCTGATGCAGATAAAACATGAATAAAATGCAGATAGATGCAGATAAAACATGAATAAAACTATTTTAAATGTAGTAGCACGCCTACGAATGCATTTTTTTTTCTGAACAGGTGCATTACAGTCAATATTCATCAAGAAAATGTTTCCATATCTACATCTCCATACAGGGTGGAATGGAAGAATGTCTCATTGCATTTTTCTAAGACAGCTGTTCTACCTATTCAAGATTTCCAGAAAGACAGTTCAGACAGGCTTCCCATTCTAGTTGTTTATTCAGAAAAGAAAAGAAAGAAAATAAAAGAAGCTTAGCATCTAAAATTTTACATTAGAAATTTAATGGAAGTTGAAAGCCTAATAATATATTATAGGGTAGACCTTTGGGTTTGAAAAGACATGTTATGGTACAGGTCATCTGTGGATGTGGATGTGGCTTTGCAGTCCCATTCTGGCACAATGGGACATTGGAAGTCCACTGTTGTAGTAACAGTGGATGTTTTACTGTTTTCGATCAGTTTTGGTGGTGCCTGTCTTCAAAGCTTTGATAGCACAAGTCTCACCAGGAAGTTCTATCAACAGCCACAGTTTCTAGTTTCCTTGGCTGGATGTCACAATGGTGTAGGGCTTCTTTCACAGTATCTTTATAGCATTTGCATGGTTGACCTCAGGAATTCTTTCCAGACTCAAGAGCAGTTAACAAAACACATGGTGGTCACTCGTTCTGATGGTATGCCCCACCTACCTCCTCTGGGCTCTGATAATTTGGGACTCTGTGCTACTGGATTCTTTGGGATCCAAGACCTCCAGATTGGATAATGGTCTTGCCAACAAATGCTGAGGATAGAACAGAAAGTATACATGTGAAATTTCTCCAGTTGCTTGTTGTGCCTTTGATACAGAGTCCAGGACTTGCATCCATATAGGACAGAAGAAATAACCACAGCTCTGTAGAATTTTTGCTTTGCAACTGCCCCAATTTCTGACTGGCCTTAGGATACATATACTCTAATAATACATTCTTGGCTATAAAACATATTGCAATTGGTGTATCTTTCTTCTTACTAATACATTTAGGATCACTGCATGAATGTGGAATATGCACAGGACTTTATCTTCTTGAAACATTGGCAGACACTGCAGAATTTTCTGTCTTTTTCTTCCCTTTTTTGCTCAATACTTTTTTTTTCTGGTTTGTCACTATGCAGAAAAAAGAATGGCTGAATGCATCCATCGAGCATTATCCGTCTATTGAAATATTAAGCATTTTTAAATGTTCACTCAAAAAGAGAAGTTTTTATAGCCAGTAACTACTGAGGGTCCCTTGGACGGTGAGGAGATCAAACCAGTCAGTCCTACAGGAAATCAAGCCTGAGTGCTCATTGGAGGGACAGATATTGAAGTTGAAGCTCAAATACTTTGGCCACCTAATGTAAAATAGAGGACTCATTAGAAAAGACCATGATGCTGGGAAAGATGAGATGGATAGCATAGTCAGTGTGATGGGCGTGGACTTGGGAAGACTCTGGGAGGCAGTGCAGGACAGGGGGGGCTGGCATGCTGCAGTCCATAGGGTCACGAAGAGTCGGATATGACTGCGCGACTGAACAACAACTACTTATATGCAAGCTACTTAGTGTCAATCAATTCAATGAAAACTTATGAGGGTAAAAAAGAGACAGATGCTTGTTCTTAAACTTAATTCAGGCTGAAGAATGAATCGTGGTTTCATACTGCACTAAAGATGGGCAACTTCTGAAGAATGGGAATCTTTTGATTTGGCATTTTACTTTGAAAGACTGTTTCAATCAATCTTCTAAATTGGCCACTGAGGGTCTTGACTTTCTGGGAGGCCATCTGATGGTACAGTAAATCCTTAGAAGAAATGATACCAACATATTTGGACTATTTATTAACAACTCTCTGCAAGATAGGAACGGGAGCATTAGGCCACTCAGAAGCAAACTTCTAATATTCCCACCCTTAAAACCTTCTGCAAATCTCCAAACTATCCTCAAACCACAGCACTAAATTTCTGATTTTCTGCAGCATTACAGCAGCATTAAGTTGAGATCCAGGGAATTCAGTGAATTGAATAGAATGAATGGAATAACAAGGTTGCTTATAAGAGTTAGAGTGAATTTTCAGAGCTTCAGTTCTCTCTTCTTTTCTGTACTGTAGGAAGAAATCAACCTCTTTCTAGTTATGAATTGACTGCGGCTTGCTGGGACCTTCAAGCTTAAAGAGTTTGATTTTGTTTAAATCAGGCATGTACCAGATTAAAAATCAAATTCAGCAGCAAGCATCCAAATAAATGTGGTCTGATTTACCAGATTATTTTAGGGAGAAAATAAATAAGGAAAACAGGAATGTGTCTTAATGGAATTTGCTGAATTAAGATTCAATGATGAGACTTTATTATTTGCTACTAGGTAAAAGATGCAATATGGAATGAAGGGATACCATGCTGAAATGTTGGAGAGGGTGATAAATTATTGAAATGGTTTGCATTTGTTTTGAAGAAGTTGGAAGAAGCTGTTTATATTTTCTTTTTTTCTTTTACATATTTTTTTCTTCCTTACCCTTTTTATCTCTGCACTTTTTTGGTATCTTTCTTAGTTTATATTAGTTTTTTTCTCTTTCTCTTTTTAAATTTCAATAACAATTATTACTATAGAAAATGTTAAATTTCCCATTTTAAAATTTTGAGCAAAACAAAAAAATGCCATGTTTACAAGGGCAGAGATACAAGGCTGTTTGAATGTTTGGATGTTATTGTTAAATGGAAGATCAATGGTTGTGTGGCATAAACAAGGGTTTTGTGATAATGCACAGAGTTCCAGAAGGCCACTTTGATTCAAGGATTGCAATTGGAACACCTTTTATATAAAATGTTAAAACAAAATTTACTGAAGCATCGGATTGGAGATACCACACAATTTCAAATCCAGATGGCAAAAAAATGTATTGCACATTTCCATGTGCCTCTTTTTTCCGTCTCAAAATGGACAATCAAAATGAACTCTGATATTTCAATGTACCTAATTTCTCTGAATCAAAGGGTTGTTTCAGTTCAGATTGCTTTGATAAGCTGAACCCAAAGCAAGGCTTCAATTGGATCACAACACATCCTCTGTATGAATCATAGCATTTTCCAAACTTCCCAGGTGCAGTTCTAAGCTGGCCAACTCAAGACTGCAATTTATTGAAAGTGGCTTACTATGGAATCAAAGCATTGGAGGCAGCCATGAAGGCAACTGAGCCAAAACACCTGCTCACAGGCAGGAATAGAAATTAAACTCTGGCAGATGGCTGGCCAGCCTCAGCTTAAATATCCAATTTGTTGGGAATCCTTTGTAAATAAAAATGGTAGGCCTCCCAATTACTCTCTGGTATTTTTTTTTACAAAGAATTCTCATGCTGTAATCCCCCTTCGTGTTTGATCCCAGAGTTGGATCTCTTTGAACTTTAATACTTCATACGCTTTTGTTTTTAATCTATTTTAAATCTTCAGTCAGCTGCAATGCATGCTTGTGACTTGTTAACGCTATGAGAAATTTCTCTCCACCTGCTTCCTATACATAATATTTGAGGAATTTAAGGACAGATGATTGTGAACATTCACAGAGGAATGTTCTGAGTTGTCTAGCTACATACATTACATATGCTTCTCTCGTAAAATGCTTTCTCTATGCATACACATAGTTGGAGCACACAGGGTTGCTCATGTCACATAATCTGCATCTCCTCAAACTGAAGTGTGATTTTTCCCCCATGCAATTCCAAGAAAAGATCCAACGTACCTTTTTGCTTTTGCAAGTGAAGTACTGCATTGTGTTTTTATGTCCAAATGTTAACTATAGATGCAAGTAACCAATTGCATACCAAAGAGAGAATGATACATACTTCATTTACTTTCATGGAATTGAATGTAGGTGCATTTGTGTGCAAAGGTATGCATGCCATTAAATGGAGCTGGGTTAAAATGGGAGAAGTGTGCTCCTATCTTGGCATCTTGGGAGGGAAAAGATGTAGGAATGGCTTACCTTAGCAACAAAAGATAAGCCTTGGGCTAGATATCAAAAAAACTGACTCAAAGATATGAGCATAAATGAATCTCTGGAGAATAGGATGTCTAGGTTTTAAAGCTCCTTTTTTTCTCATCTTTAAATGAATATGTTTGAAGTGAAATGAGATGACTCATCATGCCATGAATATATGCAGTTTCTGTTTGTGATTTATTTAGAATAATATTCTGAGTGTATTTGACTCACAGCTATTTTTTTCCCTTAATTTCAGCTCTGCTGTGACAGTGGATCTGAGCATGTTTCCCACTTCCTTTTAAATAAGGAAGAAACAGAATCACATTAGCAAATGACAATCATATGGATAGATGTAGAATTTCTGAAACAGTAGGGAATGTAATCTTTGAGAAACCGGGCTGTTGAAAACCAGAGTATGCACTTGAGTCAAAATCTAATTAGCTCAAAGTTTATTTCATTTTCTTTAAAACATAGGTTCTGTGTGCTCAGCCTAATATGCTTTCAAAGTAGTTAATGACCTATGGAGTCATATAACCATAAGAACAGGTGAATATGGAATATAATGGAGGCAACACAGCTGTAATGCCATGCCTTATCCAGGGAAGCAGTTACACTCTTCTTCCTGAGATCCAAAATATTTGGTAAACAAAAAGATAATTATCATTCTTTTAAAAATCGTGAGAGCTTTCCAGATAACTTCTTTTGAAATGAGTTTTCAAGAAATGAAGCCACCTTTCAAAAAATGAAACAATTTAAAAAAAATTCTGAAGGTTGATTCCACATTTTGAGGTATTCTTTATAGGACTTAGCAACAATAAAAGGTGAAGCTCAACAACTATCTATTCTTTTCTCTCAAATACAAACAAAATGTTATAGTTGCAGAAAACAAGGTTTGCTTTATATTCTTCAGACCAAACAGCAGCTAATTTTAGCTTTGTTCAATTCATGGTCACTATACAAAATATGGATTAAAATAAATTATCTTCCTCCCTTGCTATGTAACTTATTTTAGAATTTGAGATGAGTTGGATTCTGATTCAAATTAGATTTGAATCTAATTCCAAAAAGGAAAATTTAAAAACTCAATGAGGAATATTTAATAAGTATATCCAAAAATTAGATCCAGAGCAACATGAGAGTCTAGAAGGCAAAAACCTGAGAGTCAGGTCAAGAAACAAACTATTGATGTGCTTAGGAGATCTGGCAGTCAGGTTTAGGACATATGACTAATTGTCACATTAGCTCCCATGTGGTTCACATTTCTTCTACCAATTAGCTATTCTTAAATAGGCATAATTACAGTGAAGGTTGTACATACTTGCTAAATTCCAAAATGGTTTGGATGTTAAAGAATCTTTCTGAATGAAGAAGACATACAGTATATAACTTGTGTGTAACAACCTGCTAAGAATAATGTACAGGTGTTTCTTATTTTACTGTGTATCTGTATAAATGTGATGGCCTGGGATATTCTTCCTATCAAGAAAGAGAATGGAAAAAAGGTTATTTTACCAGGATGGAGAAAGTCAAATTCTCTTTTAGTCATCTTTGCCAGCTGCCATCAATAAATCTTATAGTACAATATTTCATAATTTGATACATGGCATGCAAGCTTCTACTGCCTGCCTGAATTTCATATAAACTATTGTTTTTGGATGACCTCACTTCTTGCATTAAAAGAAAATGATGAGTTGTTAGCAATCATTTTTCAAAGCTCTTTTGAAATTTGTTAAAAGATATATTTGATAGACTTCAATAGTGTAGATGGAGATAAACCTTTTGATGTGCATTAAATCCTCATTGTTTCTATTAAATAGAAGGGGATAGGTGGGAATTTCTTTCACTCAAAGCCACTGTTTGTTTAGATCTTGCATGCATTGAACAAGAAAAAAAAAACATATGGATTACAGGATGGGAAGAAAGATAAAAATATAAATATGGAATCAGGAAAATAATTTATCCCTACTACATTAGTGAGATCAATACTGCTATAATGAAATAGACTTTGGGAGGACTTGTCAGCAAATAATTGTGATTTCTTGGGTATTATTAGGTGAAAGAGCTCTTTTATGAGATTAGCTGAGGTTACAGGGAGTAAGGAACAGAAATAAAGAGGAACAGATAAATATAATTTTTGCAGGATTTATCTATCAGTATTTGTATATTTCATTAGTTTTATCTCAGTGCAACCAAGCTGTGAGGATATAAACTGGAGGGTGCACACATATCATGCTTGCATTATAAAATAATGGAAAGAGCTGAGAGAGAGGTCATATTGGCTAGCCACATAATTTTTATGCAGAAGTTTCAAGCCACCTGCATCTCCATCCTGGAAGAACTGTCAGTGAGTTGTTGGATTTGTATAAGATATTCTGCTGTGTTCAAAGAACATTCAAGACCAGCCTAAATTGGTTGACCTCACCTTTCAATCAAAAGTATCAAGAATACATGTGTCGGACGCATAAACTTGCAAAATGGACCTACAGTGTGCTTTTCTATACCTTCTGTCTCCCAGCTATAAGTTGAGTGCTTTTAAAACTAAAAGAAATATGGTCTCTGGAAATGCCTCTTTTGTGGCCAGTGGATGGGACATTTGCTATGACAAGATAGGAGATGCAAGGTCCTAGCAGTCTTTGATCTTCTGGTTGGCATAAAAATCCACAAAAGGTTTCCTATGACTTTAACAGTAGAGGCATCTTAAAAGGATCCCTGTCTATCTGTCTGTTTCATATAACTGCCCATCTTCCCTGTCCCTTCAGGCAGCGGCTCTTCCTTGGTGGCCTCTCCATCAGTTCTCCTGAGTGGCATGATCTTTTAATCCATCCTTCTCAGGGGCAGTGGGTGATGGTGGGGGTCTCTGGGCACTGGCAGCTCTGGCAATGCTCACTATAAAAGGTGATTGCAACAAATTGTGAGAGTTTGTTTCACCGAGGCTGCCATCCGTGATGCCATCTTGAAGCCCAACTTCAGAAACACTGATATATATACCCTCCATTTGACCAATCACTCTCATCGTCCTATAAGCATCACAGTGAAAAATTCTCAGAATGTAGCATTTTGTATTGACCACAGTAGCTGTTCGTAATTCATCTCACAATTCACTTTGAGGAACCTCTTGAGGTAAGGTATCTAGTAGGATGATGACCAAGATGGCATGTGGCAAAACTGCAGAAGTTCAGAGGCTTTTAGGTGTAATCTGGCAATAAATAAACTCTGTTTGTTTCATTTCTTACTTCCATACATGTAGTATATTGTGGGGCCTAGTTGATGGTAGTCAAGATGTTTTCAATTAATTAAGCTTTTGAACATGTTTCCTGTGGGTGTTTGGTAGCAACAAGCATCATAGATATGACACAGATGTATAGGTTCATGGGTGAATAGAAGTTATGCAAGTTTGATCTTAAGACATTTCAAGTTATTTCACTTATATTCCTTTTAATCCTATGCTCATTCATTTGAATTTGAGTAGGAAACAGAGCCCCAGAAAGTAGAAGCACCTGGCTTTTTTGACCCAAGATAAGCCAGCTATCTTGGGACAAAGGTGGCTAAGTGAAAAGCATCAATTCAGGTGAGAAATCACAAAAATGCTAGGTCTGTGGACTATGTTTAGAAGTAATAGATATATCACAAAGGAAAGAAAATGGCTACATATTTGCATACTGTTGCTAAGAAAATATTGTGCTTATATCCATGGTATTATCAAGAATCCAATTAGACTCAAGGGACTCTTTATTTTCATCTTCTTAGAAATCATCGTTTCTGAATAACCATTGTGAATTTCTTCCTATAGCAACACACCCTAAGATGACAGATGTGCAATCATTATGCCTAAGCATTAATTGTTTGGTTTGGATATACTTGTTGTGTGAACCCAATTTGTAAATCATATGCAAACTGAACTTTGTAAACTCAACATCATAAACTTCAATGTGATGTGTGAACTTGGTCCCTGAGTCAGATCACTGATCCATTTGACTTAGCTCTGCTTGTGCAAGAAATGAAGCCTGAAGCCACAGATCAGTTATCAACTTGTCAATTCCTGTCTGACAGGCAGAACAAAAGTATTAAATAAAGAAGCACCGTATTAACTGAATTTGACTGAATTTGACTA
Source organism: Acrochordus granulatus (assembly GCA_032468055.1). Classification (NCBI taxonomy): domain Eukaryota; kingdom Metazoa; phylum Chordata; class Lepidosauria; order Squamata; family Acrochordidae; genus Acrochordus; species Acrochordus granulatus. The sequence goes on along the minus strand of JANHZU010010258.1, from coordinate 34,445 downwards.
AATTTGATAAAAAGCAACTGATTTCTCTTAGCTGTATATTATAGCTGTATTTCTTATTGGGGTTCCACAATTCCAAATGACAGGTCTTTCTCGGTCCTCCTTTGAAATCATCAATTCCTATCATGGAAAGAAGCATTCAAATCTTTTGACTTCAGATCTTAGTTCAGTGCAGGAAAACCAGCCTAAAATCCATCTCCAACATGAATCTGGTAGTTTCTCCTTGAAGATGGAGAAGAGTGAAGTGAAGCCCACCACTTCCCTTGATTACTGATAACTTTTGTTGTTCAGTCGCGCAGTCGTGTCTGACTCTTCGCGACCCCATGGACTGCATTACACCAGGCTCCCCTGTCCTGCACTGCCTCCCGGAGTCTTCCCAAGCCAACGCCCATCACACCGACTATGCTATCTATCCATCTCATCCTCTGCCGCCCCTTCTCCTCTTCCCTTCAATCCCTCCCAGCATCACAGTCTTTTCTAATGAGTCCTCCCTGCACATTATGTGGCC
>JANHZU010010258.1:16149-27425 GCA_032468055.1 Acrochordus granulatus | reverse complement strand
GGAGGCAGTGCAAGACAGGGGGGCCTGGCGTAATGCAGTCCATGGGGTCGCGAAGAGTCGGACACAACTGCACAACTGAACAACAACAAAACTTGTAATATGTCTCACACATAATGTGCATCTGCATAACCACCATATCTTCAGCCCTCCTTCCCTTTCCCCTTTAATCCCAAAATAAATCTTCAATCACTCTAGAGACTGACTGCATTGCATCTAACAAAGTGAATGAAAGTCTATACCTTCCAATAAATTCTGCTAGTGCAAGAATGCCTGGCCAAGGAAACCAAGAATGACCAGGCAAGTAGATCTCTTGTGATCTCTAAAAGGTTGCCAAGTTTTGTTCAGTAGAGGTTGCTGTTTTCAGGTGACTTTTGTAGTTTTTCTACAATTATTTTTACATAAACTATGCTTTTAAAATTCTAAGGTATGTTTTAAAGTTACGTTAACATTTATTTTTCTTTTTGCTTCTATTTAAGAACTCATTTTTTAAAATATTCCATTTTCCTTCTTTATGCGCAAGTGTAATTAACTTCTGGCATCTAACCATAACTAAAGAATAACGTGTTACTCTGCTTTCCCTGTTTAATGGAAGAGATTACACACAGGAAAGGTTATTTTAAAAAGTGAGAAATAAATTGATGCACGTTGTAAGAAAAACAGTCTCACTTTACATGTATACTTAATGAGGTCTAAATAGTTTTGAAGTAAGAAAGGCTCAGGATCAGATTTCAGATACTTTATTGGCCAAGCATGGTTAGATACACAAGGAATTTGATTTTGGTACAGCAGCTTTCAGTATACTTGCAACACAGCAATACATACAATAATAACATAAACAATAAATGGAATTATGTAGTCAACAGTAAAGTGTGCATCCAAAGTATTCAGCCAATAGAAAAAGTATAAGTATAGAATTAGAACAACGATCTATTGGTTAGTATATATTTACTTTAGACAGTACTTCTGGGTTAATTTAGAATTCTTTGCACTTTGTGCCCTGTCATATAGCATGAGTCAGGTATTCAGTTGAATGATGGCATGGGAAAATGCTCATTAAAGATGTGGACCGTCTAGGTGGTAGCTGTAAAACAAGGCAAATTCCAGGTAGGCTCAGAACTGTATTATGGTGGGTAATGTAATGAATCAATGGTAGTGTGGTGACAATGCAGGTCACTGATGTATTTTGAATTAATGATGTATTTTGATCTCTTTTTCATAGTAAGAAAAATATAAAAACTTGGGGCTCATTCTGAACTAACCTGCTGTTTTTTCACTATTCTTTGCTTAATAAAAAAGGGGAGAATCTTCACACAGCTGCAAATCTGTGAAAATCTCAAGATATGGGTTCCCATTCCAGAATCACATGCCAGGTCAATCAAGGTCAGGTCTCACAGTCTTGTGAGCATAGAATCAGGGTCATGAAATCATGGTGTCAGATTTTAATAAAAAACCTAGCACTGGTCTATAAGCTGGGAGCTTCTACACAGAATCTAGCACTGGGCACTGTGGAAATTGGGCACCCTGCTGTTATTATTAAGGAGTTCCTGATAATTTGTATGAGATTTAGGTATCATCTTGCTTGGTATGCATGTAATGTATGTTTATATGTTATGTTTTTAAATTTCTTGACTTGAGTTAATAATAAAGCTTAAAATCTCTTTATTCAAAATTCTGTGCTTTTTGTCTATGGACCCAAAAGAAACAATTTCCTGATCACCGCCTTGACACTTGGCAAAACAAGTGGATGCCATAGTGTGTCTATACCTACAAAATTTAGACTAGTACAAGCAAAAGTATTCTCTGTGATACACCATGAAAGCAAAAGTTGGACTTTGAAGGAGAAGGATAGAAAGAACTATTCAAGTTTTTGAAATCTGGAGTTGGAGACAACTTCTGAGAGTAGCATAGATAGCCAAGAAAATGAACAAATGGACCATAGAATAAATGGTGTAAATTTGATCACAGAACAAATCAATTCAGAGTTCTCACTCAAGGCGTAAATGACCAGGTCAAATAAGTGCACTGAAGGAGTGCTGGAGGACCAGGTTAGGGAGAGATCATCACCAAAAAAATACATCTGTGTGATTCGTAAGAATCAACATCCACTAGATGGAACATAGTCAATCAATGATATATTTGCTTCTGTAATATTGTTTATAATTCTGATCAACATAGTGGAAACAAGTTAATAACTGGATGACTTGAACACCTTTCTTATGAGAAAGTACTAAAACATTTGGCTTGGCATGGTATACTGAGTCATGGATAGCATGAAGAAAGCACATGCACTAGGTCTCCTCAATTATCCACTATCAATTACCCTCGAAGTATACTTTCAGCAGCACAGCACCTGCCATCTGCCATGATATCCTCCCAGAAATCCATATGGGTCCCATCCTGCTGATGTTGCAGAAGGTATAGAAAATCTAGTTATTCTTCTAGACTTTAGGAAGAGTTGCAGTAAATCCTGTAAAATCTGCTTTTATTCTACATATAAAAAGATCCTTTTTTCTAAAAACACATCTCTTTGTGTTTTGATAGAATATGGTGTTCAAAAAAATTTGGTGTCAGGCATTTTTAAACTTATGGAAAAAGAAGATGAAATAAAGTGAAATAAAATATTGGACAGGGCATATCTAATGAAGCTAATCAGATTAAAATGTTTCGAACAGAACCAAGTTATTCTTTATCCGGTGCAACATTAACGTACGGAAACAACTGTCACAAGACATGCAGTTGAGCATAACTTAGGTGGCTTTCAAAGGGTAATCTATTAAAGGCTATTAAAGGCTATTAAAGTCTATTAATCTTGAAGCCTCAATGTTACCTGCATGAAATTCCAGTTGCCAGGTACAGTGTCCAGAGCTATCCCTCCCTTTCCTGCTTGACAATTCTCCAGAAATAGCTAGTCAGCCAGTGTAAGAACATGGCCCATAATCCTCTCCAGAAGAAATACTGTTATGCTTCTACATGTCCTTCATAGAGCTATAAAACAACCATACATTCAAGTATGATCTGCCCTAAGAAATCATCGTTCAGAATCAAAATATCCTTTATACAATCATACATACATACATAACACAAAGATACATACAGTACTGTGCAAAAGTCTTAGCCACCATCTGCTTTGTTTTAGCAAAGTTTTAACGACCATCCATAATTATTTTTCAGTCTCTATTAAGATTCAAATAGAAAATGCAGGAAATATGTACACAAAATTTAAACAAACACAGTTTTCAGAACAAAATGGCTTTTTCAGGCAAAAGTCGGCATTAAATATCAGTATTAAATATTTGCCACGTTAGCCCATGGAAGCTGTTTTTTTCTGTTTTTTCCTGTTTTTGAATACTGCATACAAATTTCCTGTGTTTTCTGACTGTATTCTAATAAGAGACTGAGACATAATTATATGCGGTCATTATTCCATTGCTAAAACAACAAATCTAATGATGGCCTAAGACTTTTGGACAGTACTGTATATATGTATATACACACATATATTTCTTCCCAGATTAGGAGAGAAATTATTTATCATGATTTACCATTTCACCTTCTGTTAATTCAATGAAAAACTATATTGTGAAATGTCATCTCCCTTCCCCTGGTATCATTATTTTATTGACTGATTTGCTGTTTTTTCAGTATGCTTATATCTAAATTCAATTGCACTTATGCAGGAATTGTTTTGCTAATCTTTTCTCCTAACCCCAAGACCAAAATAACAACAACATAGGATACCATTTAAACCTTCCAGATTGCTTTTGACTAAAACTATATTCAATTGTTTTCTTACAAAATACTCTTTTGTCCCATTAAACCAGTAGAGCTGCATGGAACTTATATTTTTAACAAGCTTACTTCAGTCTTTTCCCTCCCTTGGCAAGGAATATTAACCTTGTACCTCTTGAATAAACTGAGCTGTTGAAGAAATCACCTAGGTAAAAATGTCAGTTTTTCTGTTGATGCTAGCTGTTTATGTAGATGTGGGTGAGATAACCTTATCAATTAAAAGTTGTAGTGTGTGAAACAAATCCATTGTGTTTGTGAAACCATCAGAGACAGTTCCAAGGCTTTTGATGTATGTGCATTCAGCAATCTCTCACTCAGCTGTTCTGGGGAAATTGGGATCTCTGCTTCCCACCCACACAATGTCACTCACTGCATTTGCTTCTATTCCTTCATGAGGGATACCTGCTGATTTTGCATCAGAGATTCATGTGCCTCACACTTGTGGAGAGATGGAGATATAATGAAGTAAACACAATGACTGATTGTTTAGAACAGCTCATTTCGCCCCCAGTCATTCTAGCTCTTATCATCAAGAGTCTGGTAGCACCTTCAACAAATTTTATTAAAAGACAAAATATTTCACAAACTTTATTTCAGAAACATGGAGTGGCTAGACTGATTTTAGCTGGGGCTTGACATGAAATATGGGTGAGTTGAGGGGAAAGGAGGAAAAGATAAATAGTCTGTGCACATGCAGGTTACATATGAACATATTTCAATTACCTTATCAATTAAATGTGACTTTGTATTAAAAAGCCATTGTGTTAGTTGAGATCTAAGATTGCCTGATGTATGTGCTTTCAACTGTTTCTCACTCATGGTGGTGCTGAAATTCTGATTTTTCAAAATAATTGATCGATTGGATTGTCCATGGATTGTCCTGGAAGGTTAAAACGTTCTATTACTTTGTTCTTTTTTGTCCATTAATTCCTTGGGACAAAGTTTGGGTGATTTATCTTGTGTTTAATTCAGAGAGAATTTTGTGAGCAGCAGCTCACTTCATCAGATGCATAGAGTAACCAGACCAGTGTTTCTCAACCTTGGCAGCTTGAAGATATGTGGACTTCAGCTCCCAGAATTCAGCATGCTAGCTGAGGAATTCTGGGAATTTAAGTCCACAAATCTTGGAGTTGCCAAAGTTGTATATAATCTATCATAGAACTCACATATATCAAAAAATTTCAGACAATCTTAAATGTCTATGAAAGTTTACACCTTTTAATGAAATAAATAATACAATTTTTCAGGAAACGTTGAGTACTGTTTTAGCCATAAATTCAATAAAGAAAAAAAAAGATTTTTGGATTTAGATGACCCACGGGTTGAATTCATATAATGCTCTTAACCTGTTTTCCTGAGTTTACACAATACACTGAACCCTCAACCAACACAGCCTGCTAATTTAGAATAAAACTGACCAAGGTTCATTCTAATAAACTATTTGTAAATTTTGCTAATAGGTTTCCAAATGATGTGGCTAAATATGTATTGCAATTATTAAATATGTCAGTATCTTTCATCTGATATGACATTTTCTGTCATTTAGGTCTTAATGCAAAAAAGTGCAATAATAATAAAAAAAGCATCTACAGCGTTCACATATTATCTGTTTTTATTTTGGAAGACCTGTCTTGCTAAAAATAAAATGTGAAGAAATTTTCAAATGATTTTATCTACTGGATGATAAATACTATTGAAGTACACACAGGAACATCAAACACTGCAATGAAACATCTGTTTAGAAAAATGACAGCTAGAAAATAGGCAATACAAGCACCATATAGCCTCACACCTGCTTTAGGCTAAAGCATTAAAAATGCCATTCATTTCCCTTTAACACGTTTCTGTCACAAAGCTGTTAAAATGGTTCATATAATTAGAAGGAAAGAGAGTATACATTAAGGTAGAGAAGTGCTGAGGTATGCGGGGGGGTCCACAGTAGACATGCAATATAATTTATTTCAAAGGCAGATGGCTCACAATTTGTATCTGGACTTTGGGAAAAAAGAGTAATTAATATTAAGGATGGTTTAAAGTACAGTGGAACCTCAGATTGCGAGCAGCTTGGTGCAAGAGATTTTTGCAAGACGAGCAAAACATTTTAATAAAATTTATTTTGGTTGATGAGCAGTAACTCACAAGATGAGCACTGCACCATGAGCTCGCATGGGAAATCTCACAATGGAGCCAACGGTTCTCCTCTCTCGCTGCGTAAACAGTCTAAATTAAGTGAAAGGCATTCAAGAGAAAGAACTGCTGAGACTTGGATTCTGGATTCTCCCTCCAGGCAGTCCCCTCCCCCTCCTCTCCTCCCTCTCATCACCCTCACACCAGCCAGGACTGTTCTCAAAGTGCGCACATGCACACATACATGCACACAAAAACACACAAATCCTCATTGCCTGGCATCATCCAGCCCATCCCCTGCTGCCCATCTCTTCTCCCTTCATAGCATGAAGGCAGGTTAAGACAAGAAGCATTTCCAAACAGCCCAGGAAAGACCCCTGGAAAAATGTTGCAATTTTGCCTCAGCAGCAGCGGCAGCGGATCCTCCGATCCAGCAGGGGGTACCAGACAGCAGCTGGCCTAGTAGCAGCTGAGGCCAGAGCCTGCCTCAGAGCAGATCTGTAAGTGCTGGTTAGTTTGTTCAATTTCTGCTTTATATTGTGTGTTAATCATTGTTACTTGTTTCAGTTGTTAGGGACAATCTGAAATCATTTCTACCTAAAATTCCATTGAAAATGATCTTTTTGTGAATATATTTGGGGGCATGGAATGGATTGTCTAACTTTCCATTGTTTCCTATGGGAAACCTTGTTTCAGTTTTAGAGCATTTCAGACTAAGAGTGTTCTTCTGGAATGGATTAGTTTCGCAATCCGAGATTACTACCAAGAAGAAAAATCTGTGTAATCCCACAAGATCTTAAAAAGGCTAATTCAATGAGGGGGCTATTACTGGGGCAAATAATATGGCTCATGTTATTTGTTTTATTTCTATAGCTGTCCTTCTCAGAAAATAACTCTGGATAGTATAAGCCATAAAACATGAAAACAATGAAACACAGTGAAAACTGTACAGAATAAATATACATGGCACCAAGTAAAAAAAAAAGCCATGAATTGTTAGTAGGGATGATAAGACTGTCAGGAAATGGGGCTCTTAAGATACTCGGCCACACAACCACATCTTCATAGCCTTGCAAAAGGCCGGCTGGGTTGGGGTTATCCTTGTATCTGAAGGGAGAGAATTCCAAAGGGAAGGGGCAGAGAAGACACATCTTCTGGTTCCTGTCAGCTGAAATTCCTTGGCTGATGGTACCCATAACATGCCCAACCTTGGCTGATGGTACCTGTAACATGGCCAACTTACCCATCAAACTGGATGGGTAGAAATGACTGGGAGAAAATGGTCTCTTAGGTAACCCATCCCCAAGCCATGAAGGACTTTAAAGGTGAGAAGTAGCACCTTGAATCGCACCCAGGAATACACTGGCAATAATACAGCTCACAAAGCAATGGTGTTACATGTGTCAAATGTACAACACTCTTTATTACCCATGCAGTTTCATTCTGCACCAGTTGAAGCTTCTGAATTTTATCTGGCCTTGCTTTATGATGTCATATTAATGTACTTATTGATATAATTCAATTTATGTGACTGCTGCCCACACCAAAATAATTTAGTTGTGGTATGAGGTTATGTTGCTTTGCCTAGATTTCAGGAAAATAGATCAAGTGGCTTTTTATGAGGTCACCTGACTAATCAACTTTTTCAGGTATTATCTTTTTTTTTTGTTTCAGAAGTTCTTCCCTTATAAAAGCTATAAAGACCAATAAAACATAGATTTGGGTTCATATATGGTACTAAGTCATGACTCATTTTTGATCGTTTGCAGAATAGGTACAATAGGCTAAATTCATACAACACCCTAATCTCTAAACTTTCTTCAGTCATTTACTAAGCCAAAAATGAATAAATATTATTGCTTAGCTGAATGTGTGGATCCAACTTTTAGCTCATATTTGCATACCACAGTTGACCAAAATAGCTTTATTCCTGACAAAATCACAGCTCTCTGCAATCTTACTCCCATAGTAAGTTTCTCCTTAGTAAGTTTCTCCTTACTAAACAATCTGAGATGTCTCAGGGTCTGTTGGCTAGTACTTCCCTACCACTTCTTTCCTATTTTTCAGTACAAGTGGAGCAATCAACCAGCCTATCAGGCTAGCATCACCTCATCAGAGTGGGGAGAATCTTTCCCCCAGTCATTGCTACTTTTTATTTTCTTAGATGAACAAGAGAGAAAGGAAACTAAAAACAGTGACTCAGAATGCCTAGAGGATCTTAAGTTTTTGTCTTCAGGAGGGTACTTGGAAGCAAAAGTGAAAATATAGGTAAATAGTTGGATGACACAAGGCAAGTTAAATTGGTCAGAAATAAACCTGTATCCATTTGAAATTAATTGTTCTGGGATATTTAACTTGAGTTGTTATGGTTTTCTTTTTAAAAAAATCTGGTATGCAAGAAGCCAGGTGAGAAAAAGATGGTAGCATAAAAGGGCTAAGCATGCCATTCAAAAGGGTCATTGACTTCTACATACTGAAAATAATTGCATCCATTACTCAGTGTTTTCAAACTTGGCAACATTAAAATGTGTGGACTTCAATGTCCAGAATTCCCTCGCAAGTATGGGGAACTGAACTGAAGTCCACACATCTTAACATTGCCAAGTATGAAAAAAAACCCTGATTATATGTAGTCTGTGATTATATTTCGTCTTAGTTACAAATTTAAATGCATGTAATTTAAATGCGAGGATGCGGCGACTGACGGTTAAGATGCTGGGTTTGTCGGCTGGAAAGTCATCAGCCCGAGTTCAAGACCCATGCATCGCATAACAGGGTGAGCACCCATTATTTTAGTCATGTTAACCACATGATGGAAGCATCTTTGAACACACTGGCTCTTCAGCTAGGAAATGGAGGTGAGCACCACCCCCTAGAGTCAGCCATGACTGAAAGGGGAAACTTTTACATTTAAATGCATTCTTAATTTTAAATATTTTATCTTTTTATTATTCTTCCTATAGCTGATCAAAGGACATCAATAAAATGTATGTGTTGATTGATTTATAGGTCATTTTAATACGATATTCATTTTTTTCAACTGATCAGGGAGATGGCATTACTATGTGACTGTATAAATATAGTAAGTACAATACATAAAATATAAAATGTTTTTTCTCCTTACTAAACATTTATTAAATGCTACATATCCCAATATACCAATTGAGCTTAGGGTAGCTTTCTGTAAGGCATGTGTTTTTCATATGTCCCTAATGTATTTATAGGCTATCTTTCTTCCACAATCAAATTGAAAGTAATACCCATTACCTACGGATTTTCAACAGTTTCTTGACTCAATAGTGGCTACACCAAGTTCTGTTTACTGCTAGCAAGATCCCAAGATCACAACATGCAATTTGTGTTTATATAATTTGTTCAACTAAAGAGTATTGATGATTGGAGGCATGCAACATACCTAATCATGGTTTGTATCTTATGAACTTCATTTGTTAGGGTCAGACAATATATGTAGCCTAAACTGAGCATGCTATGTTGAGGCTTTTGCACCATATATGATCCAAATATTACAACATGTACAGTAGGCCTCAAACCTCTACCCCAGGAATAGGGAAGACATTGCTCTATTATGGCTTCCAGCAGCCACATAAAGCATTCCTGACTGTGCATGCTGCTGAAAGTTGTAGGTCAGCATCATCGAGAGGCTCATTGGTTTTCCACAACTCCTGTATTCACTTACCTGGGAGTAAGCCCTATGGATTTCACAGGGGCTCTGAAGAGACAAAGAAGAAGAAGAGTAATAGGAGATGGTTATTTTGGTAGCACAGGGCAGACAGCTGAATTAAATTTAAGTTTAGAAACTGCTGCGCTAGAAAGTTCTGCTTATCTGGAGCAAAGGAGTTGGCCAGTTTGAACCCCAGAAGTTTAAAACATTTACTTTCTAATCAACAAAATAACTAACCCTATCAATTCCAATGACTATAAAACAGCTGGGGGGAGGGAAGGTTTATTAAAATCTCTACTACTAAAATTAATAGAGCTCCTTTTACTGCAGGTAGATCAAAATTAAAACGCAAGCCTCAACAGCAGTTTTTGCTATTGTCACCATTCTTTCCTCCCTTTTGGAGACAGTTTGTACTTAATGTAAAAATCAAGAAACTTGTTTAATCTGCAGATCTGAAAATATACAGGCAGAAGGATCATCGATGGGAGGAAAAAATGACTTTTGTGACTGAGTTATTTGCCCTGCGCTCACCACATGCTCCGAGATCAGAACTGGGATGTCCAATATTCAACAAAGGGAAAAAACAGAAAATAAAGACAAGCTGAACAATTGTAGATGAATGAAGAATTGAAGAGCCCTATTTGAATGTTGATGTACAACTTCAAGATACTTTCCAAAGTTCTGAGAACCTGGATTTTCAGTTCACATCTCTGAAATCTGGTTACAAATCTCTGTAATTTGTTTTCCAAGCAAGGACCTACTTTGATGCTTTTTTATCATCCTGCTTTCCTGTTCCTTGCTAAGCTGAAAAAGCCACGAGGGACTCTGTTTGGGCAATACATTAAACCTGGTATGTTGACCATGCCATAATGAGACACATCAACCTGAGATATAAACCATGGTTTACAAACCATAATGGCTAGATTCACACATAAGCCATAAAATGGCTTGTTTAACTCCAGTTTACAGGCATGTTTGCATCATTGCATTTTATGGCTTGGTGCAGTCTTTGCATTCAACCAGTTTTGAATTATTGATTCAATATGAAATATTGAACACTGCTGACAGTTCCTTCTTGCAGACAAAGAAAACAGTACCTATTAAAAAGTGGGTGCATTGTACCTGCAATGTTTGTATTTACATGTTCTCCCAAATTTATCCACAAATACTTCTTTTCAAAGTGAATGCTTAAGTTGCTGCTCAGCTGAAGTTGCCATGGAATTACTAGTGAGTTAGAAGCATTTCTGTAGGTTTAATATTATTTCTTTTCAATGGAGATAAACCAATGGCTACTTAAACTTATGGGGGAAAACACCTCTCAGTTTTAAACATCTCTTTTTCGATAGCACCATCAGTGCCAATCAAATACTTAGTTTTACGTAAGATAGAAAGTGTTGATCAAAATGTCTGGGCAAGCTCTGACAATGTCACATATTTATGGTAATGCATTAACGGATGGTTTATTTTACATATATACACATCTGAAGCCAAATTGTATTTTAGTGGTTTATTGTAAACCTCCCAAAGTGCTTAAGGTACTGGGCTTTTTAAAATTATATATTGTTGTTCAGTCGCGCAGTCGTGTCCGACTCTTCACGACGCCATGGACTACATTACGCCAGGCCTCCCTGTCTTGCACTGTCTCCCGGAGTCTTCCCAAGCTCACACCCATCACACT
>JANHZU010010257.1:413354-423674 GCA_032468055.1 Acrochordus granulatus | reverse complement strand
ATGATGACATATTATTCATGATATCTTATATATTTTGGGAAACCAATATCTAGTGCATGAATACAGAGTGGAATAAATCACATTAATGTTGTCATGAATAAGTGTAATTGTATTTTTTACTATGCAATTAATTTTCTGTATAGGAAACTGGTCATATTTAAAGAAAACCTGTTCCCTGAAAATATATGGCAGCAATGTGTTAGGATAAATAAAAGATAATAACCTGTTATTTGTAGTAGTTTTATGGCTAAATCTATGAATAGTTTTGGAGGAACTAGTATACTGGCTAAAATGTATTCATTATCATTCTAAACAATAATTGCCTGTTCAGTGATATGATCACTATTATATTTCAGGAATGTCATTTAGACCCAGAGAATAGATTTTTTTTAATGAGTGAAATCTTTAACTGATGGAATGAACTTTAAGGACATGCTTGTTTTGTTTTGTTTCTGCTCTATTATTGAACAAGAAATTAAAGTAATTAAAGATTACTTTTCCAGCAGTGCTGGATTCATATACTGGTATTACATACCCCAGGGAAATCATCTTATTCATGGGATAAGGTCACATAAATTTAATTATCATTTTAGGAAGTTGCAGTTTGAGAACACCTGACATAAACAATCTATGTTGTTGGGCCAGTAAGGAATAATCCTTTCAATCTGTTCATGCTGCAGTATTTTAGGAAGCATTTGTATTTCAAATATCAATATGCAAAATGTTTGAATAAATCTTTAATTATGATAGTTAATTAATAACATACTTTAATTACATGACAATGCAGGAGATTTTATTTGAATGTCAAATCAAAGTTGTCTACTTTTATCTTGAAAGGTATACTTAAATGCAGATGCCATGGCTTCAGTACCAGCAGATTTTTTGTTGTTTTCTCTCCTTTGATTAGTTATCTAGCTTGATGACAGTTTTTGGAAAACTTAAAAGGTTGCACACTGTTTTGTGGAACTTTGAACAAGAGTTTTTATTGTATTTTTCCTGCCTGTATCTTGATGGTGTAATGTAATTTTTCTTGCATGATTTTTGTTTTGTTTACGATCAGAAAGCAAAGCTCTTTTGTTTCTAATTATAACAGAAAAGAAAACTCTATTGCCAGTGTCTAAAATTCATATAGGAAATATTATTTAATGCAGCCTAACTTAACATGGTATGCCGCAGATGTTGTTTGGGAATTATAGAATTTAGAATTCAACACATACTAAGAAAAGATGGCTGATTTATTGGATCTGTTTGGTGTTTAATTGACAATAATATTAGCTCTGCTGTTCTTGCTAAAAATTCATATGAGTTATATGTAAATCTTTCTAAACTCCAGTAATAACTCAATTGAGTCCACAAGTACTTCCTAAGGACCAGCCTTTCCATCACCCAAAATGTCTGATCTGCACTTAAAAGAAAGCAGGGAAAGTCTCATTGTTATTCAGTAGTTATGTAGAAAGGCTAAAGTAACATTTTTCAGTCTTGGCAACTTTAAAGCGTGTGGACTCTGTCGCTGATAGTGAGACAGGTGAGCTATAAATCTGGTAAACAGGGTGGGGAATTCTGGCACCTATCTTGAAGTTGCCAAAGTTTGAAAAACACTGGAATAAGGGAAAGGACACATTGTACTTGTTTGTAAATCAGCAGTACTGACTTGAGAGCCAACAGCCAAGCATTTGTCTTTCCTGACCTAACCAGGAGGTAAGCACAGTGATGTCTCACCCAGTAAGTGCTTATTTGCTGGCCAGTGAAAAGTGCTTTGACAATTTTCTTTATTTTAACCGCCCCATCACTGTAACTACAATAAAAAGTTAACTATTAACGTTTTTTGTTTACAATGAGCAACTGCCAAGCTTTTTATGCTGTTTTACATTTGGACCCTATCTTAGTTTAGTTGCCACACTGGGAAAATGGGAGATGGAGTGACCCAAATTACCCCCTTCCTGTGGCAACCCAGACAACACTTATAACTGCAGTGAGATCCGTTTTGAAAAAAGGTTTGACATTACCTTTTGGGAAAGATTGATGCGCAGTCTCATCTGATGTGTGGGGAGACTTGATCTGCAGGAGGATCAGCATCTTCATTTGCAAATGGCCCCACTTTTCCTTGAGAGTGATGTACTTGGCTGGATGTTTTAAAATGTTAGCATTTTTAGTCTTGATAAACTCTGTTGGTGATTTGAACTGCAACCATAATTATAATCTTGATTGATGCAACAAACACCTGTGGTGGCTCCTTGCACAGGCAAGAAATTATTAAGCAACATTTTAGATTAATCAGCACATTGAACTATTTTTGCAGTATATCTTACTTTGAAGGGAAATATTTTTCTATTGTAAACAAGTTTATGAAAAAGCATAACTGAACTGACATTTTTTTTGCCTAGGGAAGCACATTTTCATCTCCGTGGATATGAATATTTTGGCACACATTTTCCAATGGGCTACAGCACTCTAAACTGAGGATTTCCTCTTGGCTTCCCCTCCCTTGTACTTCCTTCCTTGTACTTTAGAATGTCCCTGTAAATTGATGCAGTTTGCTTTTTGGCTGAATAGTTGAAAATGTGATCACTACGAGTTTCAGCATAATGGACCAGATCATGTTTAGCTCCAAAGGAAACTTTTATCTATTTACAATAGTCTGTCTATTGAATATTGTCCATATTCCCAGGAAGAGAATCTCCTCTTGCTATGCCTCAGCATTGTCCTTTCTTATCCTTCCAAGAATTGTCCCACAATAAAATTTTTGTCTTTTAAAAAGATTATATGAACTAAAGAAAATGAAAGGAGAATTGAAGAGGATTTAATGGAAGGTTTCTAAATGCTTGACAAGGTCATTTGGATCTCTATGAAATTCTATCAACAAGGCATTGGTTGTTTTGCTTTTAAAAAGTTGAACTTGAAACATCACCCAGTTAGGGAACATTTCACTTAACCCACCTACTGATAACGGTTCTGAAGAGTCTTGGACAGAGAGCAGTTCTAATCCCATAGTTTATCATCCTTTCAGAGGATGAATCTAGAATCTCTGCCATAAATTTGTTTTACTGAATAAGCCATCTAGTCCAACATTTGCTACTGTGATGTTATTCTGATGCATTGGTTTACAATTCCCATCACTTCAGATAGCATGGATATCCCACCCATTGTTGTCTCATGCAGGCAATCCATAGACTTTCCTAGATTCTTCAGATATACTTCTTCACCTGCAGTGATCTCTGTTGCAGATTTCAAATGTTAAATTCTGAGTGTTAGACTAGTTAGTTGATTGATTTTATATGCAAATAATGCAGTGTGACAATAGTTTCAGCCTACTCTGATGAGAAGAAATATGGTCTTATTACTGTTGAGAAAAAATATCTTCTTAATCCATCCTCCATTTCTGTTACTCTTTAAATTGGTTTACTTCATAGCTAGCCATAAAGTTTTAGTCTGTCCAAAGAGAAAGGTTCATACAGTATGTGATAAATTTTAAAAATAATCTTTGAAGTGTTTTGACATTTGACGAAAATACAATAATATTTTTTAAACATTAATTTTCTTGGCAAATGCTTTTCCTTATGTTGCAAGTGATCTCGTAACTGTTGGATGAGTAGAAGGGCAAATGTGAATAAAACTATACCTTTGCCAGATGATCTTCAGTTCTGGAACCTCACATGGCCTTTATTTTTGAATTTTTAAAAAATATTTCACATTTGTCCTTTGTGTTTTTTTCTTAGTACGTACTTCTAAGATATCCAACTTGCAGTGATTTGCAGGAATAAGTAATCTCCAGTTACCTGGATGAGAATCTTCCATTTCTAACTGCTGTTTTCTAAAACAGTTCTTTATGCATAATAGAAGCTTTTTGTACATATATATTTGTATATTTATTGCATGTTTATTTTTTTAAACCAGGCTCTTGCTAACACGGCACAAAGGAAATGTTGATGTAGGGAGACAGTGAGGAAAATGGCTTTGAATTATTTTATTGCCTGGCAGTGGCAGCTTCAGCAAGAAGTGAATACATTATTCAAGAACTTTGACTTAGCTGGTAGTTTAGGAATACTGCCATATTTAAATATAGGGTATGTCTAAAGCAGATGGTATAATAGAGTTAATGTATGAGAATATTAGTTTGTCTTTCAAAATGTTTGTTCAGTGTTGTTGAAATAGCTGATTCAGGATATTCGGTTTTTCCCTTAAGAAAAATTCTTACTAGATATTAAGGGATTGGATTTGCCTCCTCTCTAAGTCTGCAGAGAATGGCTTCACCCCCAATTGGACTATTCTATGTTTGCATTAGTGTTTTTAAATTTAGTAAAGAAAACCTACAATGATGTCTACCCAGCCTTTATAATGGTGACTAGGCTACCAACTGGAGACAAGAAGAGATTGGAAGCTGCTCTTAGCAGTGGTATAGCATGTTGTTCCTTCCTTTTGATGAATGCTGTGTTAGGTTAATGTGTGACTATCCCCTTTGTATTAGATATCTGAACACCTGGAAGATTTGGGAACTGATAGGCTTGGTTAGTGTTTGGAAAGTATTCATTTGAATACTTTCAATAAATAAAAACCTCAAGAGAATACATGAAGAAGTACAGATATACCAGGGTGTTTTGAGGAGGTACCATGACATGAATCTGTTATGTAAAGATTGTGATAATTATAGCAAATGTTGATGCCACAGAATAAATCTTATTACTTTAAGCACAGATGCTCAAAAATAAGGGGGGAGGGAAGAGTTGACCTGTATTTGCATGATGTATACTTCTTCATTCCAGAAGCATTTATAGGATCACTGAAGAAATTATTTTTCCCAGCCAGATGTTGGGGGGAATCTAGGTATCTTCAACTTTGCTGTAAGAGGAAAAGAAGTGAACATATTTATAGAAATCACAGTTCCATATTTCAGAATGTTTGTCTAATATTTGGTTTAATTGGTGGGTTATGTGATACGTTCCATGTCCAGCAAACTTTCCCTTCTGAACAGATCAAACTTTGAAAACCTTTCCATCATAAAAATAAATAATTTGCTCTCCATAACCATTCCCCCATTTTTTGTTCTATCCAAGTTTCGAACTCTTCTGTACTGATTGCTCCCATTGTACCTTATTGACCAAAATGAACATATCAGCTAAATAATATATTAATAACTTCCTTTATGTAAAAGACATGTTTTCATTCAGTCTGTAACTGTTAATAGGTCTGACTGTTAGTGATTAAACGACAATTTTTCCCCAACCATATACCTACTAGATGTGTTGAGGCTGGAACCCTTGAAGTTCTGAGTCTAATGTTTGGAGAATGCCAGAGTAAAGATTGATTGATTGATATTTATATGCTGCTAATCTCCTAAGAGACACTTGGTGGCTCACAATCAACATTTTTGACATTTTTTTAACATTTCAACATTAAACCCCGGCCCTCCAGACTGACCAGCAGTGTTCACATCTGGGGGCTTCCTCTTCCACTGCTCCTGCTCTACCCTTGAGCTCAGGCAGGTCCAGCACTGATTTCCTGCTCCCCTTGCTGCCAGCTGGTTTCCCCCCAAAGGGATACCCATTCATCTACTCACATTTGCATGCTTTCAAACTGCTGGGTGGGCAGGGGCTGAGGCGGAACAACAGGAGCTCACCCTGCTGCATGGCAGCACCAGGTCTTGAACTCAGGCTGCCAACCTTCCAGCCAGCAAACCGAGCTCTTAATCGCTTGTGCCACCATGCCTCTGTGAACAAACTAATAGGATGCTTTGTGATACAGGGAATCTGTGGGCACTGTATGATGCTAAATTGGCTGGGAGAAAACTCTCTTAGTTTTGCATGTAACTCAGTAGTTTCCTCTACACTTGATGAAAAATATATATTGATATATATTTACATTTAACTTTATGTATTTTCCCCCAACAGCTGGCTTACCCCTTGCTGTTCTAAACTTGGCAAAAATAAAACCGTATCAGAGGGGCTTTTTCTGTAATGATGACAGCATCAGCTATCCGTTCCATGACAGTACCATCACATCTACTGTCCTCTACACAGTGGGGTTCACTGTGCCCATTTTCTCTGTAAGTAGCTAAATATACAGGGAGCTGTATGAGAAAGTGTTTAAATATATGTGGAGTACTCACCATTTCATCAAATCTTTGAACATAAAGATTTGGCTTCAGTGTAGTTGACAAATTATCGTAATAGCCTAGAATCCACTAGAGTCTGTGAAATATATTGAGGTTCCAGCTTATAGCCCCAAATAAGTCTGTCTTTTGCCTGTCATTTTGAAATGACAAGGTGATAAATTTGGATTTTTGTCAGTTGGAAAATAATTTGGCAAGTATGACTTAAACTCAAATGACCAGAAAGAGGTACATGAGGTGCAAAGAAATAGAAAATAGATAATGATAATAAAAATTAATTCTTAGAGATGGTTTATAATAATGAGAAAAAATCTGAAATCAGCAGTTAAATTTCAATCCTATCCTCATTTGTCATGAAATCAGTCTCACAGAACTCAGTGAACAAGATTAGTATCATATTGATACAGAGCTGCTGTTTCCTTTTTCAGTGACACAATAGTTTATACAATATTTTTGGTCTGTCTTGTGGTAGCATTGGAGAGCTTATCGGTAATAGACTTCATAATTAACTCATTTTAATCAGAGTGGCATCGTATTCATATGAACCTTTTTTCCAGCTTTTGTCTCATCTCCCCAAACATTTTTACCACCCCATTATGATGTGTATTTTGTTGACCCTGTGAGGGATAAAACTAGTCTCTAAATCTTTATTGCTAGCCTTTATTATCCTGTTGGCCTGCTATGTGAGAATGTTTTTGTTTGTGTCTTGTAGCTATATGAGAAACTTCTAAATTCTTGCCATCTTTCTCCATTTCATGTTGAATTGAGAAAGTCCCCTGGATGGGGGTCAAAACATCTTCTTATTAACTGCATCAAATATTTAAAAGTCCAGTTGCCTTTTTCTGAGAAAGTTTTGTTTTAGCAATTTTGCTATACTTTTTTCCAGTTGTTTATTTTTAATACATAATTTGGCTCAGCCAATTGTTTCTATAAAAACAGACCCAAGAGGGAATATCTAGATATTTTTCTTTCAATATGAAATTTTATTTCAATATGAAATATCTGTATTAGATTTGACAAAGCTTTGTTCAAAATTGCAGTGAGGTAGTTGAGATATTAGGTTTCAAAGTTATACATCTGAACAAAGTTAGAGATTTTTAAAATCCAATTGATGTTACTAGATTTGAGCACATATTTAGCTTTGTGTGATTAAAATATTGTTAAAATTTTTCATTTTTGCAAGATGAAACAACAGTTTTGGAAGTTAAACTGTATAAAAATATGTGTAATAAATAATAAGTATCCCTAGGTCTTCTTTAGGCAAATAGTAAGTAATGTGATTAATGTTTTTTTTAAATATACAATTTCATACCGACAACTGCATGCTTGGATATTTCCGTAATATTTAAAATTACTCTTTTTATTACTATGTTTTTATGCCTTTGCAATATACAACATATTGCATTTTTTTTTACAAAATTTAGTTTTACATGTTTAATGTTTTACCTCTTTAGTGTTTATATTTTATTATTACATTTTGTTTTCTATTTGAGTTCTGTAAATCCTGTTATAAAATTTTATACTATTCTGATCAGTAATGCAATAGATTATTATTATTTATTTAAATTTATTGGCCACTCAGCTCCAGAGGATTCTGTTCTGTTCTGTATATATTAAAAACTATAATTGATTCAAAGATTTTTGACCCTTTCTCTAGTTATCTCTTTAAATGTGCAGGAGTATTTTTCATAGGAGAGCTCTGAAGTCTTCTCATAGACACAACCTTTAGTAGAATAGTCCCAAAATAGTTTTATAGAATTATCTCAGCAATTCAGTATGAATTTATTTCAGGTATTAAATGAAATTCAGATAGATATAATAATTTATTCTGATAGCTCACTATGGTCATCTACTAAACCAACAGGAATATTCTTATTTATTTTTATGGTCTCAAATACACTAGATCTTCAAATATTAGTTTAATAATCCTAATAACTTCATAAAGAAGTAATATAGGACTGTAGCACATTATGTTAAATTATAATAAAGAAGGTGATCTACATAATGTATTTGAAATTGAGTAATCAAGAGTTGAAACATCAACATGAAGTTCGTTTCCAAATGACAACTTGAAGCTTTTTTCTAAATGATACATTAGTTTATGCTATAGAAATGATACAAATTTAGAGAGAATTAAAAGTAAAAATAATGAAATCCTATAACCATTTCCTGACCATTGACTCATTGAAGAAATACTTTTGAATATTTCTGAAACACCCTATTTCAATTCTACACTTCAACATTCATGTTCATAAACAAGTGATAATTAAAGCTTCTTGGCAATCACTGTTGCATAGAAAACATAATACTGTATTGCCTTTAAACTAGTCTCTGCTCCGTATTACTTACTCATAAATAAGGATATCTTCAACAACTTTGTTTGTAACATGGTTAGATCTGTACATTTCCTGAGAACTGATTTCATCTTGTCTGAGAAGGTTTATTTGGAATCAATGTGTGCAATACAAGAATACAGACTTTGAGTTTTCTGAGATAGTTATATCAGGTATGCTCAATATAATACAGAGGAAAAGAGAGCCTATCTCTTAAATTTTTTTCTCCTCAGATTAGTAGGCAAGTTCCTAACCCAGAAAAGTCTCTGAGTTCAACTAAATGGTATGAAGCTTGTGTTTAGCATGTATTATGCGGAAAGAACATTTTGCAAAAGAATATAAATAAATTTTATATTCTTTTAGACAATAAAGAATATTCAAAATATAGTATCAGTGAGCTCCCTTGAGTTGCTGTCCTGAATTCTCATATGATGTAAAAAGAGTCATGATGCTGTTATATTTGTGGAATATTGAAAGTCTGAACATCTGAAACTTCAGATTTCTGTATTAAAATTTTTTAATACAAAAAATTTAATTGCATGTTAGGAGCCAGTCAGACTTAACTTATGACGTCTTAACTCATCTCTTTATACAAAGTAAAATCAGTTTTCATCAGCTAATTTTTTATGTTTGAGGTGAATAGTATTGTTATTACAGTATTTAGAAAAAAATAACTGAACTAAAAGCAGTTTATTGTATTATTATATCATTTTTAAATGTTCTTTTTTTCAAAAAAGTAGGTATATTAGCTTCCAGGTTTTGTTGGCTATTGGGAATACGTTGATGTTGGAAGTTGTGAAATTGGCTTATATCTCAATGTTGAGTCTAGTATGTGTTTCTATATTGGTACAGTTAGCAGCTTTAGAGAGCTTGCTGTTATTAGGACTGGTATGGGAAAACAATATTAGCATAAACATGCTGTAGTTTTACCCTGTAATAACAATGTTTATGTATAGGGTTTCATCCAGCCATGTTATCTTCCAATAAATGCTCCATCAAGCTCCTTGCTGGAGTCGTTTGTGACTTGTTTTTGTGGAATATTTAATTTTGGGATTTCACAAAGTGGGTCCATTGGGGAAAATGAGTATTTTCTCCAATGAATATTTTTTAATTTTTCCCAGTGGTCTCACTTGACTTTAAGCTTGATGGTAAGCTTGAAATCGCACCTGAATTAGAAATGAATTATACTAGGAAGCCAAATAATAGAATAATCCATTAAACCTATCCCAAGAAATTTCCCCTTTCGTGGCAGTCATTTGGAAGAGACATTTTCTATGCAGAACATGAAACCAGAGAGGACAGTATTGTTTTGCATACCTGTGAGCAGAACACTTCCTTTAAATGGCTACTTCCTCTGCATCCCTCCTACAGCAGAAAACAAATTGAAGTCTTTGCAGTACAAAAGTTTTTATTTGTGTCATCTGATTGGCCACTGTGAGAAAGTAATTGCTGGATTAAAATGGATCCTGAATAGGAGTACTACTGCCATATTTGTGATATTTGAAAATTGATGGTGCAATTTTTGAGAAGGGCAGATCTGCTTAAAGGTGCTATGTTTGTAACCCTGGGTGTTTCAAAGCATTTTTGGAGACTTAATTTGAAATCTAGAAGCCATTTAGAATTTCCTCTAAACATTACTCGGATGTAGTGCCTTTGTTTTTTTTCTCCTTTTTTTCTCCACGCCCCCAAAAATATTCACCAAAAAATAATTTTCAACGCAATTTGAGGTAGAAGTCATTGTCCCTAACATCGGAAACAAGTAACCATGATTAACACACGATATAAAGCAGAAATAGAGCAAACAAACCAGCACTTACCGATCTGCTTCCAAACTAACCAGCACTTACGGATATGCTTTCCAGCAGCTTCCGGCCTCGGCTG
>JANHZU010010257.1:368845-381714 GCA_032468055.1 Acrochordus granulatus | reverse complement strand
GGCCATTGGGAGGCATGTAATCTTGTCTTGTTGAGCAAAGCTGTCATGCCATAAAATGTCATAAAACATTCATCACCTTGACTTCTTTATAAAAATAATAAAAGCAGGATAATTTTTTTAAAAAATATTAAAAATCAGAATTGTGTTTACAAGCTGCACAGTTTATCTTAGCTTCATGTTCTTATTTAAATAAGAATGTTGGATGGAAAGTATCCTTGACAATACATTATCCGGTACTAATGATATTGTAAATACATTGGACTTTATGGGGAAACCCGTCCTGGACATTGGGAGGAGTTAGAAAGGATCTTGAAAATGTCTGAAGAATTTCTCTGCTCTCGATTCTTGAATGAGTTGGCCATACTATCTTGTGTATAAGAAAGAGTTTGCTTCAATGGTGCATAATTTTTTCCTATTAAAGTATCTTACCTTTAACAACATACAGATGTACCATCTCTCTGTACAGCTCTTTTAGAGTTCTTAACTCTTCCTTTGGTTAGTGCAGGATTTTGTCCCCTGACAGTCGGATGCATCTGCTAACCTGTTTCAAATGTTCTTCCCAAGCTGCTTCATCTTGCCGTTTGCATGCTTGGCTCCAGCTGTGATGTTGTGCTGCTCGTGACTCTCCAGTTCCTCACATGTGGCATTACTCACAACTTGGATTAATCATAAGCAGACACTTCAAACTTCAGCCTCTTGAGGACAAAAGGAATCTCTCATATGCTTGTGAGACTGACTGTGCACGCAGACAAAAACCCAAAGCCAACCCAAAAGCTACAGTTGTGCAATCCAGCCACATTGACAACCAGATTATAGCACTTACTGGCACTTCATACTATCTTTATACTGTTATAAAGTTCATTTCAAATTCTGCCCTTTAAATTACTCCAGATTGCTAGAAGGTCCACATGCTTTTGCAGCAAGCATTCTCTTGGGCCTGGCAGATTCCCCAGCCTGCTGCTTTCTTAAATCCATTTACTGAACCCAACTCATGGAGTTACTGCTGTCACCAAAATTTCTAGTGTTTTCCTACCCCCGCTAACATTATTGTGTTCTAATGGGTAGCATATGACCTGCTTAAAAATGTGCATGCAAACCTGTTTAGTAACACAACTTGAAATTCAGCCTCATGCAAATTTTACATTTTCCTCTCCTTTCTACAACCTTCATCCTCAAACTCTCCTTAGAAGTTCCTCCAAATTCCAGAACATATACCAGCTGCATTTACATGACATGTTTAACCTGGATTTGCCCAAGATGTCAAATGATAATCTAATCAAATGAATTGGGCTTGTGTAATAGGCTAAGCCATAAAAAAGGTTAACTTTAACCAAGCTTAGCATATTGTGTTTTAGGACAAAAATGCAGATAGATATGACATTGATCACACTTGGTAACAGATATATTTTTCTTACTCAAGTCTCAGCTGGTGGCAGCACCTGAATGACCCAATCTGAGTAAGAAGCTAAGCAGAGGAGGGTTTGGTTCATACTTAAGGTGGGACTTGTAGGAAATCGCAGGAATGCAAGCTAGATTGGGAAGAAAGCAATGACAAATCGCTTCCAAATGGCTCCTAAGAAGACAACAGTGATGCAGCCATGAAGAGACAAGTCAACTTGCAGAGTTCTGTTAGTGCATTCAACACTTGAGCTCAGAAGTCAAGTATGATGAGGCCTGCTTAGCATTTTAATGGAACACTTCCAAGAATCCTAGGACATAGACTGCACTATGGAGGAAAAGGCCCAGAAAAAAACATGTGTGTGTTCCTGAAATCACCAGGACTCAAGCTGGATTTGAAGGAGATTCTGTCTTTTACTTCTTATAAAATGAAAGACATGTTATGCTATCTCTAAATTTGTTGTCCAGTAATTTACATAAATTCAGAAATTATCAGAATTCATTTGGTATAATGTTGCTATTTCTTTTCAGCAATATTATTTTAACTTACAACTACAATTGGGGCTGGATCTAAGTGATGCCGTTAAGTGAGTTGACGCCAATTTTTTGACCTTTTGCTGTGGCTGTTAAGTGAATCACTGACTATTAAGCAAATCCAGCTTCTCGCATTAACTATGATTGTTGGAAATCCCCTGGGAAGGTTACCAATGACAATTGTGTGACTCTGAGATGCTGCAATTGCAGTAAATACATGATAGCAGCCAAGTACTCAAATTTTGATCATGTGATTGCAGTGGTCTTAGTGTGAGGACTGGTCATAAAACACTTTTTTCAACAAACTGTCATATCTTCAAACAGCCATTAATGGTTGTAAGTGAAGAACTATTTGAGAAGCTTGTTTGGTTCATGAATTTATTTTACGTTAAAGGCCTCTCAAGAGTTGCTGTTAGTTCCTTTTTTTGCTAAGTATCTTAGTAGATGATACTAACAAGGCTGTCTTCACCGACTGCAGATGCTAAACAGTGTCAGCTATGGATGGGAGATTACTTGGGAATTTTAAAGCTCTAACATAGACTGGGAAATAATGAAATAAATTCCATAAGCAGACAGTGACAATTATTTTCATATGATTGCCAGAAAGGCTGCATGGATGCAGTCACTAGGCATCACATTCAACTTGAAGTTTTTATCTTTTTTGGCTCTTCTCAGTAGATAGCAGTCCTTGGCTGAACTTGAAGGAAACTTTCAGGGGGTCTATAAGAGAATTTTATTCTTCTTAGCCCATGGAAGCCAAGGAAACTATTTGGCAGAGCAAATTCACCTAGTCTAACAATTGGCAGGGATTTAACTATTAGGTATACAATTCACATAATATCCAAATGTTAATGTGTCTTTATTATTTTACTAGCCATGCTTTCCAAGCATATACCTGTAATATAGAGTTTCAATGACTTTGGTGAAGGGAAAATAGAGAGAGGGAGAGCGAGAGACTAGTCTTTATATAATTATCCATCATCCAATGTTTCCTATTTATTCATCTGTCCAATGTATCGAGGTTTGTTTTGAGCAGACAAATGGCTGTTCACAAGTGCATAGAAATAACTGGATGATTTCTATTGGAACTGCAGTACTGGATTAGATCCATCATTGCTATGATCTTGCAAGGCAATTCTGACATTTTTTAAATGCAACGATCTTATGTTAACAAAAACTAAAAAGTTCATGATTATTTTGAACTATTGATGGAAGTCCAAATTACAGGAATGTAGATCATGAAAGCAATTATTTAAGGGATGAAAAGCTCACCTTTGTTGGATAGTTTAATGTATAGGTAGACAGATATTTGCTTTAATTCAGATTCTTTCACTTGAAGAGATAGTTGGGTTTCATTTTATTTTATTTGCAAGATGGTACAGAGAGTAAAGGCAATTTAGATTTGGAGGAACATCTGAAAGTGATTGTAGTGAAAAAGAGGTTTATGTGAAATTCCTTCTGAGTGGAGCTACGAAAGTTAGGGTTAAAATGTTGGAATTAGAAAGTATAAAAGAGGAAATGAAAGTAAGATTAGAAGATGCATATCAAACAGAGGTGCATCTGAGAGAATGTGGAATTCTATGTTGAAGGATTACAGAACTGGGGAAGTGGTGATCATGGAGGCTTGGAGGCTTCCAAATTTGGGAGCAACAAGAACAGTGATCATGGCAAGATACAAACCCAATGATGCTGTGCCTTAGTGCATCAGATGGGTTGTAAATGCATTGCTGGGATCCCTTGGGTGAGAGGTTTGGAGCCTCTGAAGTCTGCAGCTGCCATGGCCAGCTCTGCTAAGGAGTTATCTCTTGAGTCAGCAACCATCAGTGCAAGTGATAACTATGTCAGGAAGATGGCTATCATTAGAGGTTCTCCTGGTTTGTGGACAACCTTGAGGCCAAAGTTGGGCCAGTGGAGAAGGAATGGAATTATGGAAAGAATCTGGAATTCTCCTTTCAGAATGGATGGCAAAGTTTTATTGAGTGTAACTCTGCCAAATGTTTGAAGAATACTAAATACATTTATATAAATGTCACTTTAATCTGTTTTATTTTAACCTATTTTGATTTTTAGCTATTATTTGTTTTAAACAAATAATATTCTTTTTGGTCTTAGGGATGTAGCTTACAGTGGTAACAGTAGTGACAATAATATTCTGTATTATCCCTTTAGCTTTCATTTTATGTTTGGTCCTCTACTTTACTTTTAAATAGTTAATTGTTTTATTCTGTGCTGGTCTTTGATTGAAATAAAACTTGACTAATGGATTGATACTCACACAGGACTGAGATGCCATTGAGGGTTTCTCCCAGTGCCTAGAGACTGTTAGAAATGGAGTAAGAATGTGCAAAACATTCACAAAGCATGTCAACACAAGCAAAGACCCCACATTACAGTGTTAAAGCAGCAATGTCCTCTGGAAGGCTTAGTATGGTTGCTTCAGAGGTTTTCCTCAATTATTTTCCTATGCGCAAAGACCACTTTTACTGCTGGCAAAGCAAAGTTGTAGTGACACCATAAACAGCATGCATTCAAAGTCTTAGGACTTTTGAAGTACTTGCTTTGCTCCGCACAAGTAGTTTCATAGGGTGGTTGAGTATTCCTTTTGAAGCCAAATACGGTATCTTTTGTAGGCTTACTGTTTCTGTCTTTAGCAAAGTTTTGGGTTGAGACTCAAAAACCTGTCATGGCTTGGTCTCAGCCCAAAGCTCTGAGAGTTATCAAAAAAGTGGTCATTCTTCTCTGACTGCAAAGTAGATGCTAAAAGTCTAGGTTTCCCCAGTTTAAAAACAAAAGAAAAATGGGGGCATGTAAAAGGAGTGCATCCCCTTCTTTGCTCCCCATGGATTTTGGCTTCCAAAGAGGTAGGGCTACTATTCCAGACAAAGGTGTATCTGTTGCTGCCTTGTAGTGGTAATCAAGATTTTTTGCAGCCATACGAAGAGGGTTGTTAGCAAATTGTGGGGGAAGGGTTTTAGCTATTTTTGTTGGGTTTGGTTTGTTGCAACAAATAGGTGCATTTAGGTAAAAAAGCTAGAGATGCAATCTCATAATTCTCCTTGGTCATGTCTTTCTGGCTCTTCTCTAATCTCTCTGAGTGGTAATGACTTACTTAGCAGACATGCGTTAGCCCTATTTGAAGTGCTTGGAATTATATCTTTGTGTAATGACCATTTACTACTACCACATGCTTAAAACACAAATTCATTGTCACTGGATATATTCTGCCTCATTATTATTACAAAGCCCATCTATGACAGATTTATAGCATATGTATCAGTGTTACAGATTTGACTCTGGCATTTGTGTGTGAAGCTAGGGATTCCTTATATGGAAAAATATTTAAAAATACGTGCATATATCTGGCCGTGTTATTTTTTCTATATTCATATCCATGCTCAGTGAGGAAACTCAGTTATATGCTATCTTCACACCAATTTCTAAAAATTTTCCCTTGAAATGGGAGGTTGGATACAAGTTATTATTTGTCCAGAACAGCAGAGTCAGAGAACAGCTTATTGAGAAAGATGGCATCATTCCATTTCCAAAGTACAGTAAACTCTGCCCAGATCCAGTCTCCTGTTCCCTCCCTAGTGGTTATCACAAGTCAGGCAAGAATGATGACACTGACAGCACAGAGGAGCCTGACCTCAAAGCAAGCCCAGATAACCTCACCAGATAGTACGTTTGCCATCTTGATAGTATTTAAAGATAACTAAGCAGATGCCATGCTTTTACATTTTGCTAGGTAACTCTACTTTCTGTTGTGAAAATAGTTTGTGGGGCTTCTGCACAATGCTTTAAGTGTCCATCTTATCACATCTTCCTTTCTATGAATAGCACATGTTGTTAATTTCTTTTGTCTGGGAATGAAAGCCTTGAAGAGGTGACCTACTCTGCTATTGTAAACAAAAGTGATCTCTGCAATATTCGTCCCTCTTTAAGGGGCTTTGTGACCTGAAAAACACAATGGAAAAAATTCCTTATCTCTGCTTAAATGTGACAATTTTCTTAATAATTAAAAATATAAATTAACTTCAAAGGAGCTTTAGTACATTATTAAAGTGTGAAAACAATGAGTCAGTTTTTAAGGGCTGAGTGGATGATAAGGTACCATTAAATTTAACTCACACTCAACTCACAAAATGCATCTTTGATTTTCCTCCACATTAGGAAGACCTCAACTGCTAAGTGATCAAATAATAGATTAAGGTTTTGTGGATTCCTCTAAAAATGGGGCAAGTTAGGCTAATATGTGAGATCAGACATGTAGCCTATTGGACAAGTCAATCAGATGAATTATGATCGCTGCATTAGCTAAAACATTAGAAAATACTTTGATCACTTTTCAAGGGCAGTTTACATAACTTAGATAAGTTTTGGGAATCTCATACATTCTAGAGTTCACCTAGTCTTCTGTCACTGTGCATTCTGTAGAAATTTGCTATTTCCTGAATTATCATTGGCCTTGTCTTTATAATCTGCCTGTGTCTAAGATCATTACAGGTGGTTCTGACATACTGACTAAATCAAAAGTTGTTGGTCTAGGAGATAGTGGAACTCCCAACCCACCCCTACAGACAAGATCGTTCTAGTATCACATGAACCTTTACACCAAAAGACTATTGCTAAGGGTTAATTACATCACTGGTCCTCCTGTTGATCAGGCAGGCAGCAGTCTGTGTGAAACACAAGAGAAAAAAGTCAGGCAGCATACTACTTGCAGCCCACTGAGGGCAGTTGGCAAGACTACCATGATAGATTTTATAATTTAACAGTATGAAATGGAGTAGGAACCCATCTGGAGATGTACAGGGATCCAAAGATTCCAAAATCTGATCCTGATATAATTCTAAGTAGCTTGTACATGTATGTTTATTCAGAACCAGTGGGGACGTTTTTGAAGCAGCGAAGGCTTGCAAACAATGCGGCTCACATTTCCACGTATAGCAAAGCACTATGTTCAGATGTTAGCCCTAATGTCTACTACCCCAGGAGAGCTTGCATCAGGAGGGCTTCTTAACTAAGATGGGAATAGACATGGCTTGGCCACTGTAGGCTGTGTTTAAGAGTTATGTTCTATGTAAAGCTTGGCAGCGTTGGCAACGGAAAGGTCTTTTTCAGCCACTTTCTTCCTGTTTCTTTTTCTTGGAAGACTAGCATTGCAAAATGCAATGAACTGGATTTAAATGTCCTCATTGGAAAGCTGATTTTTTTTAAAAAATAAAAGTTTTAAGGTGGAATTAGTTCAATCCTGTATTTAAATTTGAATCAAGAAAGACTTATTTCTGTTTGTTGACCAAAATCAGTTGATCCTTTGGTTTTAAGTTTTAAGCACTTAAATATTTCCAAAGAACAGGTTATGAGATGTGCAAACATTCAATAAAGCCTATACACGAGTCTATGGAAAGAAAGGGATGTGTTTTTTCATGTCAAAAGCAGAAAAAATTGAAGAAATTTATCTTCATGAACTGGTTGATCCTTATGAACTGGTTCAGATACCTAAATTTTCTTAACCCAAGTATAATGCATGGATTCTTTTTCTCTCTGTAGCCTTCATTCCATCGAGGATCATAAATATGCCAGATGAATAGAACTTAGCCCTGCAAAGAAAAACCAGGACTAGGATTCAAAGTGCCCTTTTAGTTGACTTCAGGACAAGGCCTGGCAACTTTTCTACCATGTTTTGAGGCCCAGTTCATTAAATTACTTTCCTGTGTGATTGATCATCTGTTATGAACCTAAAAATGCTGTCTTCGTATCTCCTCTGCCTTCCCTCATAATGAAACAGAGATCTTTAGCATAATATATAACATACTGTATACATAAAACTGCAACTAAGCCATCAGTAAATTCTTATGCACCATCCCTCTTTATTTCAGCAGGGAATGTACTCAGCAGAATTATCCATCACGTGTCACCGTACAAGATAAGGTTATGAATTAGACGATCACTTGAGTTAAAAAGCCCCTCTGATTGTTTTCCGTGGTCATAGCTTTAAACATGATCTGCAAGCATCTGACTTTTATTTAGTGTATATGACAAAAAAAGAGACGAAAGCTACAATAGATGTTTTCCATGGAAGGTTTATGGCTTAAACTATCTGATTATCTCCCAGCTTTTGTCTGAAGTCTGACTCCTGTAGAGATACACCTTCTTTCATTCAGTAGTTCTTTGTAGGTATTAGAATAAAACATGACTGGCCTGCATTTAATAAGGTCTTAAGTCAAAACTGTGTTAGAACAGATCACGTTACAGAGTATAATTTCATGAAAACACAGCGAGGAGCAGCACCGTAGTGGAAAATGTTGCTATGATGGAGCACATCATGACAACAAGGGACTAAAGTCTAAAAAAAAGTGTTCTGTCGAGGCAGCTGTGTACATTTACATCCAGAGGATTACACAGCATCTGTAAACAGAACTGGAGAAAATGATTAAAATAATTACTTCTTGCTGTTTTTTGTACGTCAGATCTTCCAGAAGTATGTAATAGTCTTTCCAAAAACTCTCTTAATTTGGCTGGCTGTGATGTTTAGAAATGCTTTTAGATAGCAAATGTTTCTCTTCTTGGAAGATATTAAATGGAGCCATGAACCTTTTTTTAAAATGAATGGAGTGGAATGAGATTTGCATTTCAACTTCCAATGAAAAAGTCTTGGATCAAAAGTGAGGAACATTGTACTTAGTAGATTTGTAGCAAAAAATTTACATTTAATTATGGGTGAAAAGTTTACTAAGTTCCCAAACTTATCTTGAAGGACTCTATGGGAGGTCATTTTAAATTAATAAAAAAAACTTTTAAATGTAGCCCAAAAATGCAACATGAAGTATATAAATAAAGACTTTTGGAATAGGGTAGAAAAATTAAATGACTGTTGTAAATTCATAAACAAGTTATTTGTTCCCCTCCTTTTGCTCAGGGCCAGCAAGCTTAGAAATGCCTTGGCACTGATGTCTCCATGACCAGCATCTTTCACACTCCCACTCTGCTGTAACCACTTAACCCCTTGTGATCCCGTCCCTCCTCTGCAGTTGGCAGCAACCCAAAAACTTGCACAAATTTCATCAAGGAGCACTGCTGAGGGTGAAAAATCCAATGGAAACATCCTGATTGCTGAACAAACTGAAATATAACTTAATTCTACTTGGTTTGCCTCAGTATATTTTTATTTATACACTTTATATGCCACTGCAGTCTAAAAAGATTCCAGTGTTGTATTAATTCATTAGCCACCTAATACATGCAATAATTCCCACCTTGAAACATTTAATGTCATTCTAGTTTAATTAACAGCTTCTGAAAGAGAAACTTGGTAGTATGGATAGGATATAGAATTGCAAGTTACTTGTAGATAAAGGAAACTAACCTAGCCTGAGATTATAAGAACTTTTCACTTTAATAATTTGTGTAAATTTATCTAATTTAGATATAGCCCATCTCACAGAGTGACTCTATGTTTAGTTAAATGGGGAACAGACTTACCAGTTATCTGGGACTGGTTTGATTCTGTTGGACCTGAGGAAGTAGACAGGGCCCTCCGGAGTGTAAATGCCACCACCTGTGTGTTAGGATCCATGGCCTTCCTGGCTGGTTAAAACTGCCCAGGAGGTGTTGAGTGGATGGATCCAAGCAATGGTAAATTCTTCCCTATTGGAACCCTTTTTAAAGAGGCACATGTGTGTCCTCTCCTCAAAATCCATCATTGGACCCCACCATTTTGGACTATTTCTGTCCAGTCTCCCATCTTTCCTTTTTAGCCTGGATATGGGAGGGAAACAGCATTGGTAGTGCTCATGGATGATCTCTGGGAAGAGGTGCTCATTCATCCTTGCTCTGTTTGACCTCTTGGTGGCTTTTGATTCCATTGACCGTGGTTTTCATTTGGGACGACTTAGGGAGTTGGCACAGTTCTGTGCTGGTCACCACCTTTCTCTATAGCTGATCCCAATCAGTGTTGATAGGGAATGAGAGATCCAGCTCACAGCCTCTGCTTTGTGGGGTGCCACAGGGCTCAGTACTCTTTCCACTTCTTTTTAACATTTACATGAAACCACTGGGCAAGATCATTCATCATCATGGGATGATACTCAGTTGTACTTCTCTGTCCTGGGTGATGCTGTGGATGTTCTTTTGTAGTGTCTAGTGGCTATGGGAGCCTGGATTGGGAAAAATAGACTTCAACTGAAACCTATTAAGGCAGAGTGGCTGTGGATGGACCCCTCTACATCCAGGAGTTTATCATCTTTAGTCTTGGATGGGGTTGCATTGTCCCATACAGACCTGGGCATAATTTGAGGGTCTTCCTGAACTCAAACAGTCTGGCTAGGACTTTTGCTTAACTTTGTATTATGCACCAATTATGCCCTTCCCTGGATAGGGAGGCTCTCCTGGTTATCCCCCGCATGGATTATTGCAATGTGCTCTACATGGGGCAACCCTTGAAAACTATCTGGAAGCTTCAACTGGTGCAGAATGCAACCATGTGAGCAATTCTGGGCACTCAAAGAATGGTGCTTGTAATACCTTAGCTCCATGAGCTGCACTGGGTACCAGTTTGCTTCTGGGTCCAGTTCAAGGTGTTTGTGATAACCTATGCCATGGGTCAGGTTACTTATTGAACCATCTTTGTCCTACTACACTGGCCTGTCCCACCCAGTCAGGCAAGGAAGGCATGTTAAAAACCCTGTCAACTAAGAAATTTCAACCAACGGGGTATAGGAGGAGAGCGATCTCCACCATGGCCCTTGCCCTATGGAAGATTCTTTCCCTGGAGATGAGGCAGGCCCCTACTCTCTTGGCCCTCTGAAAAGGGTTGAGACCTGCCTCTGCAGCCTCGTATGGGGAGCCCAGCTGGCTTGTGCCCTAAGAGCCCCTTTCGTTTCCCTTTTTAATCCGTTTTGGTAATGTTCATCCTTGTCTGTCTTAAATCTGAACTTTTAAAATCTGAATTTAAACTTTTGTATTGTTTTTAGATTTTAGCACTTTACTGTACAAAGAGTCCCTCTTTGAAGGAGATGAGCATTTCAAAAATTTGAAAAATAAAATAGATAAAACATAACCATATAGAAATACAATTCATAGATAAGAAGAACCAGATAAAAATACAAAAAATTATAGAGTCAGGGCTGTCAAGGCACCAACTACTTCCAGACTGCAGGCTGCTAATAAACCCCATGCAAGTTGGCAGAACCAGGTCTTCCAACTCCTTTGAAAGAGCAGGAGAGTGGGTGCCCACCTCATATCTTGAAAGAGAATGTTTCAGAGGGGAGGCAGCAGCAGAGAAGGCCTTTTTCCTGGATGCTGCCAGTTGAAATTATTTAACTAATGGAGTTTGTAACATACCTTCCCTACCTGGTCAGGTGGGATGGGCTGACGTGATCCTCAGGTAACCTGGCCTCCTGCCATATAGGACTTTAAATGTCATAATCAACACTTGAATTGGACCCAAAAGGAAGCAAATGTAATACAAGGACTTTCTGGCATTTTCAATGTGAAAATATTCCCCTCAATATATTTGATCTTAGAGGAGGAAATCCATGGTCATCAATGTCTCCTGTCACATTGTCAGCCTTCAAGGACCCAACCCCTTTCCGACCTTAACAAACAGCTATACCATTTATCTTAGTCCTAAATGGAACAGATTAATTCTATCATTAATTCCATTACTGTTTTTAACAACTGAAGAAGAGAGACAGCACAGCAAATGCTGGTTTTCCTTCATTTCTGCCTGGAGCCTGGCAAGACACTGAGTATCTTAGTGCCTCTAACATATGGAAATAAAATCCATGAATAAACATTAAACCTGAGTTTCCTGTTTTGCCATCTCAGTTGTTCAGAGTCCTGCTTTATGAAACAATTTCTACTTCAGGGAGGTTCAAACACATTTTAATCATTCAATTCTGACGTGCTGGCAAGCAGGATGAAATTCTACCAGCTACCACCTATATCCCAGGCGTTCAACCCGTTTTGTGTATGAACCACAAGTTTCTCAAAAACTGTCTTAAGGTTCCACCTTTTCTCCCACCACATATACCACCTTCCCTCTTATATGCGTAATGTTGCTCTGCCAACTACAGCAATTGCCTGTGTGTGGAAACCATGTTAGCCAAGTAATGCATTTTTCGATGTCTTTCTTCAGTGGAATTCCTAAACTGGAAAAAAGTGTATTTGCCAAAATAGGATTGCCAGCCTGCTTTTTTTAGACCACCAGAATAACTCCTGGCTCTACCTCTCATTGGAAATAAACGGTTTACGTTAGTGTAACAGTCACAGTCACAATAAGGCCTAGAGAAAACTGTTTGGCTTGGAACCCTACTATGCAATTTTACTGTGTTGAACTTCATACCTGCTTTTGCTGTCAAACTCCTGCATTCATCTTTGAAGACTATGCCTGCAGAATGTCTTAAACTTCAATCATGCAAACCTTTAAGTACAGGCCTATCTGTAGTACAGGTTCAGCCCATGAAAAACATTAAAAATTGCTCCATATACCATTAAACTTGTCTTTTTATAGCAGAATGGCACAGATGAGTACCAGAACAGTGATGTAATCACTAATTCCAAAAACTAGTCTGTGTATATTCATTCAGATGGATCTAATGTTTTTAGCAGGCAAATAGCTTTTCAAATTTATCTTTGGAAATGCACATGCAACTTGAAGTCTGGTTCATAGCTATTTGACTTTAGACAATGTTTTGCTTCTGATAGTATTTTTCATAATCATGCCTAGGACACCATATAATCATCTGTTGAATAATTATAGTGGAGGAGGATATAGATAAATGACTTGCCAAAGTATGCCTACATCTCTATGTTTCTCCCTTGTGGATAATAAAGAAGGCAGGTCTGAACAGGTCATTTCAAGGCCTGAGTGAATACTGCTTAGGAAGAACGAGCACTTTTGTGATTGTCTTCATCCCTGGTTCTGGTCTTCACTG
>JANHZU010010257.1:259350-278996 GCA_032468055.1 Acrochordus granulatus | reverse complement strand
TTTGTTAATAATCTTGCACATGTACTGTATTCTGGATCTATTCTGCCATGGTTCAGGCAGGGCCAGGTGCGGGTCAATTGGTTCTTTGAGGTTCCAGAGACAATGAATACACCGGTCGGTAAGGAGATCTTAAGCGTTATTAATAACTTCAGCAGGCAGATGTAAACAGAAGCATAAAAGTATAACATACCAAACAAAATGCTCTCCCTTTAGCCATTGGGAGCCCCAATAACAACAGTGGAGATACCCCAAAAGATCAGAGTGCAAAGTACTAAGTACTGAAGCTCAGAGCTCTAAGGCCAGTACTAGGATTTTAATCAAAATCTGGTCCTGGCTTCCATGGTAACGAGACACAGGACCTGACTTTGATTGGATAGCACATAACTTTGGGTTAGAAAACAAAAGTTCTGAGAACGGCAGGTAGTCCTCGACTTACGACCATAATGGATCCTGCCCATCACAGTCCTGAGTCGTGATGGTTGTAAATCAGGTCATCCATATGACTAACCCAGTTTTACAACTTTTTTGAGTGGTCATTAAGCAAGTGCTGAGGTCATAAAGTGACTGCCGAGTTGTTAAATGTTATGCTTATTAAGGAAACACTGCAGTTCTTAAGCAAACCAATGGTTCATTCTGGGCCAGTTTTGCCAAAAACTAGAATTAAATGCAGATTTTCTGCAAAACCATCGTAAAATGTAGTTGTGTGACTGCAAGAAGCCACAAAGCACCATAAATGCAGGTCGGTTGCCAAGCGCCCAATGTATGGTCATGTGACCGCAGAGGGGAGGCAGTTGTCAGAACTTCAAATCTGGGTTGCAAGTACCTGGTAGGTCTGTCACAATTTCAAGGACTTGTAAGTAGAGGACTATCTATATGTAGTTAAGCCAGCTTTGTGAAGATCTCCCCCTTCTTTATTCATCAAGCAAAAGTGAAAAACAAGCAGGCTGAACACAGCTGAGAATGACCTCTCATCTTCTGGAATTTTCATCACGTAAAGGGGAAATCAACATATGTCACCAAACTCCCTGAGATACAACGGTCTTCCGCGGTGCCACCACAGCAGCTTCATCTACAGCGATTCCTCAGGGAAAGCTGATAAAGGGGTGGGAGCATCTACCGGACTAAGCAGGAGCTGCACCGTTTTCATAGGGCCTGTTGAAAGCAAACAACAGGAAAAAAGCACATCAGGGAGAGGATCCCAAAGCAACACTTTGCCACAGGTGCCGGTTTTCTGCACACTGAGAATTTGTTTCTAAATTTTAAATGCTTGCAAACTGATGGGGGAGGCACCTTAAACTGTTATTCCCCCTTCTTGCAGTGTGAAGGCGGGCAGGATCCCGTCGCTCCGCCGCTGAGCGACGACCCGTTCTGATCCAGCGTGAATACTCGTCTATCCCCAAGAGAGGCCTTATGGTGCTTTGAACACTCGCACGATCTGGACACTCGACTTGGGGACCTAAGAAGGTCCCCGAAGTTGCTTTCCAAGGGAACGCGCGCGGCGGCGGGAGCGGGAGCCCGAAAGGCGCGCTCTGCGTCTGTCCGGAGACGCGGACGCAAGGCGCGCCTCGGTCCGCGCTGCCCGCACGGCAGAGGTTCCGCCGCGCCGGGCGGTTAGCCGGGGCGCCAAGAGGCGGCGAAAGGGCGCAATTTCGCGCGGCTTGCCGCTCCGAGCCGCAGCAGCGGAGGTCGAGCCTAATCCCGGGCGGAGCGGGGCGAGGACGGCGGCGAGGCTGGCTCGCTCGTTGCCAGGCGGGCTCGTGCCAAGGCGAAGGCGCCACCTCTGGCGCTCAAACGCGGCCGGCCCGCCTCCCTCGGCCCCCTTCCCAGGAGAGGCGGCCGGCTCGCCAGCCGCGGCCAGACCGCGCCAGCAACCGACGGGCGGCGCGTGCTGGGCGGCGAGGCGGGCGCCGGGGCGCGATGCAGCAGCCCGATGGCGGAGCCGGCGGCGGCAGGCGGCCCTGCGGCAGCCTCTGCCCCAACAGGGTGCAGGACTTGGCCGGCAGGCTGGGCAGAAGGCCGTGCAAAGCGGAGAGGAAGGTGCGTGGCCGGAGACCGACGCCGCGAGACGGGGAACGGCTCGCTCGCTCGCTGCTCGCTCCCTCTACGACGGGAGACAGCGTCGCCCAGTGGTTAAACCGAGGGCAAGTTTTGGACCAAAAAAAAAGAGGATTCCTCATTCAGTCGCGAGAAGATGGGAACGGATGAGGAAGCCGGCAACTCTGGGCATGTGCAGAGTCCTTTGCCGTCTCCAGTCATCTCATATTGGCGAAACTGGAGCCCCGACGCCTTCTGATATTTACATACATGGGCGCGCGCGTGTGGAGGGCGAGACAGAGAGAGAGAGAGAGATCCCTGTTTAAAAAGAGGACACCATACAAATTCAGAAGTAAAGTTTCGCTAGGCAGAGATTAGGCAGCCACCCTAGGAAGAAAGAGCCCTGAGTTCACTGACCAAGCTTATAACGTGTTTGTTTGCAACTGTTTGTCGGCAGGAACCACGGAAGATCCTGCATCCCAGAAGCTGCCCCATAATTATTCATAACGACCCATCTCCGGACTCAGTAGAGGCTGGTGAGTTCGGTCTGCCGTCTGTCATTTCCAGCCCGAAGACATGTGCGGGCGTTATGCGCGCGCGCACCCGTACTCTCCCCCTCCCCCCCCCGCTTCTATTCACAGCCCTGGTCCTCTTTTTCTTAACACGTTGCTCACAATTGCCCCTCTCGCCACCTGCATTTCTTTGAACCCAGCATTTGAGGCTGATAACTATGCACGAATAAAAGATGTGGAAGACAGACACTTTTTCAGTTTAATCGCAAGGAAAGACGCGATTCGCCAAGCTCAAGCCCAGCTTTCCTTTCACACTTCCCCCGCCTCTCGTCCGCGTCCGTCAGCTTTTGAAACCGGGTCCCAATGATGGGTTGTCGTTTCCCCTTAGCCTTTGCGACCATCGATTGGCAAGACTTGGCGGACTGCGCACCAGCCCTTCAGCGGGAGGCTTCCAGAGACGCCGCTGTTCAGCAGGTAAATCGACAGTCCTCGTTCTCCGGCGCTTGTGCACAGACTTGAACACGCAGCTGTACCGCTGTTTTAGCTACGTTAGGGTGGGCATCCTTCCTTCGTCGCGGCCTGCATGGGGAGGGAAGCGGTCCCGACGCCTTGCAGGGCGTCAAAGGCGCTTCGCATTCATTCCCGCCGGAGAAAGCGTCTCCCGTTAAGCTGCGCGGATTTATTTGAAAACCTGCACCGATCCTTCAGATGCTGAAGGTGAAGCTCAGAAACTTTGGCCACTCATTGGAAAAGCCCGTGACGCTGGGAAAAATGGACGGCAAAAGGAGGAGGGGGACGCCAGAGGATGGGAGGGTTACTTAACGTAGGCTACGCGATGGACGTGAATTTGGGCGGGCTCCGGGGGCAGTGCAGGACAGGGAGGCCTGGGGGATCGGCTGGGTGGCCTCGGTGGCCGACTTTGCCTGTTTTTAAAACTAAGCAGTGTTCGATCGGATTCGTGATGGAGTTGGTCTAGAGACTATTCAGGTGAGAAACGGATTAGGAGATTCCGGAGTAATCGATGAGCGTGGGAAGCTGCAAGGCATCCCACAAGAAGGCGCTGGGATACCAATTCCATATTATTGCTGAGAAACTACATGCATGTATCCAGAAAGCTGTCTGGAATTGAGAGTGGCTCGAAGGAGACTTTACTTAAAACTAAATAAAACCCATTTTTACTGTTAATTCACAAAGTGACCGTTTTTTCCAGACAAGTGGACAACTGTCAAAAATGGAAAGTAGAACAAGTCTAGAGTGAGTTGAGAATGTCATAGAAGTACTGGGATTTCAGATAATAATTTCTAAAATGAGAAATGTGGATGCTTTGGTGCAAGTGCAAAGAATATTTCAGTATGAAGGGGTACTGTAGAAGTTTCCAGTTCTTGTTGGGTTTTTGTCCTAAAAAAAGTTTGGTCCCTGATTTAAAGGATCAGCCCAAGAATCTGCCTGCGCACTTTGGGAGTGGGCGGATAATTTTGGAAAACTGAGTAGAAGACACCACATTTTACCACAAATATGGATTTAGGACAGGCTAAATCATAATGTGGTTTGCTTGATTTTGACTTTGTGTTATGATGCTTTAAAAACTATAATTTATGGTTTCAGATATTATACTAACCAACTATGACTTAAAGCTTGAAAAACAAATTAGACCATCATGGATTCTTCAATAAATCGCAGTTAGACAAACCATAGGTCAGTGTGTATATGGCAGTTAATTCGGGCTGCAATCCTGTACTCGATTCCTGAGATGAATTTCCACTGTTATTGGGTTTCCTTTTAAATAGGTGCAGACTGGATTGTATTGTTCAACTTTACAAATGTTCTTCTATGAAATTTTTTGCTTTCCAGACTTTAATAGAAGTGATTCCTCGGTCTTTATAGGAAAAATAGCATATGAATTTGATGGATTAGAAAAATAGTGTATTCTTAGATGAGAATAAATTGAATTCTTAGGTCAGCGATATCTGAGAAGAAACTGGTACTTTGCACTTTCACAACAATCAGAGTTAATCAGATTAGGTAGTGTAATGACAGGAGGATCTGTAGTGCAGACAGTAAATTGCAGATAGTCCAATTTTCCATTTTCTGTATTTTATAAGATGCAGTCCAAAGATCTGGTGGCAGCTCAGTCTTGTGTGTTATGTTCCAAGGGCTGTTCCCATGACCCATAGGGCACAACCTAGTGAGCCAATCAAAAGAGAAGCTTGTGCAGGTTTGCTTGCCAGAGAGGAATGCCCAGTTTCAATAGCAGTTGCCCTTAATGACGGTGACAGTCCAACATCAGCCGCTCTTTCTTTTTCCCTGCAGAATGGCAATGCAAGCTTGCTCCCTTCGCTGCCTAGGGTGGCTGGTAGATTTGCAGGTGCACATGAAGACCTCCATAACACATGGAAGAAAACATCAGAAGGTGTTTCCCAGGAAAAGTTTCCCTAATCGTCTCATTCCTTTTTTAAGTTTCAGTGCCCTTCCTTGCAACCTGAAGATGACTTTGATTTCCAGGAGTTTCGTGATGTGGTGGATAACTTCCTATCTGGCAAGTATGAGGAGAGTTTAATAAACATTTTATGTCAGAAATGAAATGTTCCTATGAACTTCTAGAGTGGGCTGCCCTGCCACTCGATCAAAGAGTTTATTTTAGTCATTGGCTTTGCATGCTTATGCTATGTATTTCTATCTGGGCGTAAGCCACCTTGCGTTCTGTTGGCCTTGTTTATTTATATTTATTATCATATTTATGTGGAGACTACAAAGTATGACTCTGGGTGACATACAATAAAAAAATCATAGAATGACAGTATTTTTAAAAAATCCACAATTAAAACATTAACATTATTAAAAGGCTAGAAGCAAGATTAGATATTACATACACATTAGCCACTTCATTAAATCACCATTTCCTTGAGCCCCAAGCCTGTTCATACAGTCAAGTTTTGAGAAACTTCCAGAAAGATATCAAGGATGGGGCCAGTCTCACCTTGGTCAGGAGCGAGCAGGGGGAGAGGAGGAGGATGTTTCACAGAGTGGGTGCCTTAAATGTAAATTTAGGGAAACTCGCTTTAAATTAACCTTTCACAATCTGATGCCCTCTAGTGGCAAACCCCTGAAATGCTTAGCACAAATAATCTTTCTTCCTGTACGGTACTGTCATTACTCCTCCTAATTGCTCTATTGTGTGTGAAAATCAAATTCTACTGACAGGGGTATAAAAAAGAAAAGATGATGGCTGAAACCGTGTGATCAAAAGCACTGTCATTTTAAAATGTGTCTCATATGCAGCACATGTAAAAGGTGTGGAGGCTTGGACACACAGTTGTGGCTGCCATCTTTTTATTTGTTTGTTTACTTATGTCTTCTGCAGATACTTATAATTACTGGTAAGAGTTCCTTTTGGGTGAAATAATTTAAACTGAGAAAATATTATAAAAGCCATCATACCAAAGCTGAATAATCTGTAGCCTTTAGCTTAATTTCAAAGCTCATCTGCAAGATGTTCAGACCTCTGGGAAGAACTGTCTGTAACCTGATGCTGCTTTTTGAGATTC
Organism: Acrochordus granulatus; assembly: GCA_032468055.1. Lineage (NCBI taxonomy): Eukaryota > Metazoa > Chordata > Lepidosauria > Squamata > Acrochordidae > Acrochordus > Acrochordus granulatus. The sequence goes on along the minus strand of JANHZU010010257.1, from coordinate 272,905 downwards.
GCCAACATTATTTCTGGGTTAGCTACTCTCTGCTTAATTTACTCTTAATTGCTCATCACCTACATTGTGCACAGGCTAGTAAGATAAATGGAGTTGGCCAGTTATATAAGTTTATTATTATTATTCTCCAGATCCATCCCCTCTGATGGCTCCTCTGTTGGATTTTTCTTTCCCTGTGGATAATGGAAGCCCTCCCAGACCCTGCTTCCAGAAACCTACACAAATTGATGGTGTCTCACATCTGAGCATAGAGAATGTCTCATCCATTGAGCAGTTCTGGAAAGACTTGGCGGATCATAATCAAAAAGCACTGGGGGATGCACTTGTGGAAAATAATCAGGTATGAAGACTAAATAACTATGAGGGATGGGAAGGGAGGAGAGGAGAGGAGGCTTATCAAGGAATTTGCTAGATCACAACATTTGTTTGTTGGCAACATTTTGTTTGATAGGATATTATTTGCTCATGACCACATGATTACCTGACCAAATTCATTCCCAACAGCTTCAAGAGACATTGACCCAAAAGCAAGAAGAAATTGCTTCTTTGAAGGAGAGAAATATCCAGCTGAAGGAACTGGCCAGCCAAGCCAAACAGCTTGCTTCTGTACTAGATGTAAGTGCTGAAGTGTGCTTTCTGGTCGTCTCTTCTGTACCATTTAGGTGATCACACTATCAGATTAAAGTTATTTTTATGATCAAAATGCTTAATGTTTTCATACAAGGCACTACAAAGGCTCTAGGATTTAACCCTGGTATAATCTCCAAGCATGAAATCAGAGATAAACTATGACATATCACAATAATGTTACATTTCAAAGGTAGGCTCTGTTTTATCACAGGGCACCAATGCATTTGCAGATACTTTCCTCTGATGTCCACCTAGCTTACTGATCCATCTGGTTTATTATTTTTTTAAGTCTCTTTCAATTAAAAACATTAGAAACTGGTATGCTACAAACAAAACAGCTGTAGAGGGTGTCATCTGGCAGAGGCCAAGAGACATGCTTTCTTTGCCATTGCCCCTGCCTTCTGGAATATCCTCCCTTCAGGAATTCGGATAAGCCCAGCCTTTGTCCTTTCAGAAAGCCTTGAAGATATGATTATCTGCCCAAGTTTGGGCTTCAACAAAAACTATATCCTGGGAAAGGGAAAATATGAGAAAGAAACTCAGACTAAGTCTGTTTTGATTTCATTTGGAATAAGATGGGACACATATGTGAGATGAGCAGCTATATAAATAGAAAATAAATAAGAAACTCTGTATTACACAGAATATTGTATTCTGTATTGTACCTTACAACAATAAAGTATCATTCCTGTAAATCCTGTCTGTCTTCTGATCTGCTGCACCTCAGATGCACTAAACGGCAGCATTATCTTGATTTGCTCCATTGATATTCCTAAAGAAATCCAGTGGTGGATGGTTATGGCCTACTGTTTTGTATGTGATTATGGTTTGTGAAAACAAGATTGATTGGATAGGGAAAGTATGGAACTGATCATAGGTGCTTTCTGTCTGGATAGGTTAGTTTTGTGAATGACAAGCCCACACTTTCAAATATGATATTTGTCTAAAATTAGATAGTCTTTCCCTTGTCTTTAGAGTGTGAGGGATTTTACCAACTGTAAGATATTAAAAATTTGCTAACAAGCATGATGTGCAGCTAATATCCTTCAACATTTATGCTTTTGATTGGCAGAAATTGATGCTCCCTCAAAGCAAAGACAGCACTGATCTTTCCCTCAGTTGCAGCCTTGGCAAGAGAAGCCTTGAGCAGATGTCAGTTCCTGAACACGAGGAGGATATGGAAGTGAATGAAATTTTAAGGGAAATATTGGAAAAATGCAACGCAGCCTTGCAGTCCTTTAGTGATGACAGAAGCCCGAAGCGTCCTCGTGGAGAAAATGAAGCCATCCACATGTATGGAGCTTTCCATGGGCTGCAGACATGCAGCAGTCACAGTTCCTTGGACTTAAGTGGAAGTGAATTTGAGGAAGGGGTGTCCTTTAGGACATCCATCAAAGAGCACTGCAACATTAGGACACTGGTCTTTCCACAAGGCAATGCTTTCACTGTTAGGACAGCCACAGGGGGCTATAAATTTAGATGGGTCCCTAGCTGATTAAAGAGGGAAGCAGTCAGCTAACTACACTTGCCACAATCCCACTCATGCTCACACTTAAAATGGTGAGGTGTATTATGTATGGCTAACAGAAGTAAAGTTCCTAGTACTTAAACTAAGGCTCTTGTTGACAGGAAAAATCAAATTAGGGTTGTCCATGCAGGAGGGTCACAAAAGTCGCCTTGATGGTGTGATCAAAACTCTGCCACATTTTATACACTCAGAAGGAATGGGGTTGTACGGACATATTACCACACTCACTTCCTGCTGCAAGAACATTTGTGGTGCTCTTCTTTCACATGGTTTCAATACTTGAATCACCTAAATATGTCAGGGTTAAAACTGATAGACCGTACCAATGGCTGCTTGGTTTGTACTGCTGATTGGCAATGCCAGTCCTAACCTGGCTTCTGTAGCATAGTTTTGTATGATGATATTGGATTTCTCCCCCCTCCACACGACCATCATCAAGTACTGTTCTTCAGCCATCTCAGAATAGCAACCTCTTCTAAAGCTAAATCTCGCATCCTCTTGTCTTCCAATCAGAATAGCTCTGTTCTTCTCACTTTCATTCTCTGCTCTGTGTTTTTCTTCTTTACAGATGCCTGGAATATTACAAATAGAAAAAAAAAGAACAGGGAAATCTTGGAAGTTTTTCTTTGTTATAGGTTCCACCAGAAGTTCTAAGTAGGTAAGCTAAGATTTAAAGACCCACATAATCTATATTCATCATCCTCATTCTCATGTGTTATGGGCTTAAATAACTCCTGTTTAAGGGACAATTTCCAGTCACGTCATACAAGAATATTGCTGAAAAATAGAACTTCTCCAGGCTAAAATTCTGCTGTGAAAATGAATTTTAACAATTCTTTAAAGTTACAAGACCATATTACATCTGTACATAAAATACATTTTATTTAGTTAAAAATTTACTAATGTTTGGAGCATAATGATCCTTGGCCCAGTTCATAAAATGACAAAATTCTTAATTTTTAGGGTAGGGTTAACAGAATGCAGCACAATTGGCTGGGCTTACTCACCACATCAAAGCTTAGTAAAACATATTATAGCTTACCATATTGAATAAACCAGGCCATAGGTTCCCTTTCCTCTGGTTCTGCCCTTAATTTGAGTAAAGAGAAACTGGTTTGCAATTGTTTAGTGAGAAAAAAAAAACTTTTAAGGATCTGAATGTCTATGAAGTGCTACAATGTAGATATACAATTTTAAGCCATTATTTAACAGTGGTTTGCTGGATAAACTGAAATGGATTGCATTTGTACATAGTGTTAAAACAAAACCAAATAAATCACGTGTTTTACCATGCTGAGTGAATCAGGTGAACAAGCCAGAGTGATTGTTCATTTATCACAAAGTCTGGAAAAGAGTTTTCCCCATTGCTAGCACTTTTTTTAAAAAAATACACGTGCATAACCTATGGCTTGAGTGTTGTTTCCAGATCCCTATTGCTAAAAATTGTAATTTTTAATGCAATAGTAGGAGAATTCTTAAATACACAAGAAAGAACCATTCACTATCAACTATTTAATTAAATTAATATAATTTTAATTTCATTTTAAAAATGAACATAATGTTAATTTTGGTCTGCCCCCAGCTATTTTAGACTTCAGTATGCTAAACAAAACATGGTTTGTTTCACTTAAAAAAGACAGTGCATTCCTATTTTTTTTACTGAAGATGCTAAGTGTCATAGCCAGAGTCTTCAAAGTATTGGATTACAACCAAACTATGGAAAAAAATCTAGGGTAGATGACTTACATTAAAGCCATATCACAGTAGTGTAATAACTGTGGCAGAATTAACAAGATAGAGTCTTTTTAACTGATACTTGTAGAATGAAGAGGGCAAAGAAGAGTTCTTATAGCACAGAATAATTTCTTGTTTTGATCTTACAGCCAGTAAGGTGATATATGGCTTGTACATATGAGGGCTCAAAGCAAGCACTTTAAAATTAAAGGACTTAAGTCAGAAACATTGTGTATTTTCTCATCTCCCACATACCCTGTGAAATCTTCTTGCATGATATTGTCTTTATGCAAATTTGTTCTCCTCTGAAAAGGGCAAAATAGTCGTCTACTAGTTGATTTTATGAAGCAATCTGTAATGTAATTGTCAATGTGTCGTGGGTCTTTCCCCTTTGGTCATGGCAACATGGGCTTTGTTTTCAACCTCTTCTCTACAAAACAAATAGCTGTCATTCTCCTTATTTCTTTGGCCATTAGTCTGTTTGATTGTTTGTTTTGGTGCCAGAAACATAAAGTTTTCTCATAGTGGCAATATGAATCCTTTTTTTAAAGGATTGGCATGGATGTCATTTGAGATTCCTACTCCAATTCTCAAGTGCAAACTCTTGAAAAAAACAAGAATCTTCAATGTTGGTTCTTTCCAATAATGTGGTAGCATCTTATGACTCTCTTGGAGGTATAAACTGTCAGCCTGACCTCTTAAATATTGCTCACCCCTGTATTAGGCCATGTGGTAGCAGCTATAGTTTTGGCTTACATGAACCCAATCAGTTCTTTATCCAATAAACCATGGTCCACATAATAATGGCTTAATGTAATATGTGAAAATAGCATTAATCTATGGGATGAAAGCCAAAATTAAGATTCACAAAAATGGTTTTGAGACTGTATATTTTGCTTCTATAGGTAGTCCTAATTTAGCAACTTCCTTGTTCAGCAACTGTTTGCCATTATGATGGTAAAGAAGAAATAATTTTGCTACCAGTCCTCACACTTACAATCTTCTCAGGTCTGTAAAGCAACTGAAGTAAGATCATAAGCACAGTGTAGTTTCATTTAACAACCACTTCACTTAATGACTGAGTTGCCAGTCCCAAATGTGGTTGCTAAATTAGGACTACCTGCAATAGCGACCATCTCATCCAGGATTCTAATGGAATTACAGATTATCATTATAATCTGTAATTTAATGTAGCTTTTAACGTAGGGAAAAAGTTTAATTTTGTTGTGATTCTGGTAACCATGGCCAGAAAATCAAATCCCACTACATGTATTTATGCCAGTCTTCTGCAGCCTTGTATCCTTGGCCCTAGAGATTGGGAAATCTGATAGTTTTAATCTAAAAGACAATGAGTTAGGGAAAACATAAACTAATCATTAAAATTTAAAAACTGCTTTGTTAAATAATCAGCACAAGGAAACATATGCGATAACTATTTCTATGGACAATCATGATCCAAATCTAAGAAATTGTTGAGCTAGTGGCTGGAGACAGATGGAGGTCAACATAATTTATTAAAGATTAACAGTATTAACATTAATCCTTCACTCTGAAAGGAGTATTCCTTTTTTTCTTTTTAATTGTCTGTTCTTGTTTTGATAGAGTTACTCATGTGTGCCCAAGTGATTTCAAGTGAAGTATGATTTATATGTTATAAGAACTTACCTGTTATAAAAATCCAGCAACTTTCCACCTTACAAAACACGCTGGATCTGATACAGGGATGGCATTTACTTTTGAAACTTTACAAGCTGTTCAAGAAATCCCTTATTTTTCCCCCTTTTTAAACTCCTTGATGCTTAGACAATTCTGGGCTTTGTGAAAAGTCAAGGCTCCTTTCCCTGTGCTTTCTTAAAGGGCTTTATGGTTATACATAGTTGTGTTCTTACCTGGCCATTCCAGAAATATCAGGAAAGATACATTTCCTACTACAAATCCAGAGCTTCTGTCAATACGCTAAACCAGGGGTGTCCAACTCTGGCAACCTTAAGATGTGTGGACTTCTTAAGTCCTAGAATTCCTCAGCCAGCTTATGATCTTACTTCAACTTTCCTTTGCTTAAAGACCTACAAATATTGTACATGTGAAGACTGGTTGCAAAGTTACTTTTTCATCACCATCATAACTGTGTGTATTTGCTAAAGAAGGCAGTTGCTAAACAAGGACGACCTGTAGTAGGAGTTCAGATCACATCTACACTCACAAAGCTGAGGGCAAGATGAAGGAACAAGGGCATAGGATAAGTAAGGAGTGATTTTGAAAGGACGGCAAAGATTTAAGTAACTTTTAATTTTTACAAAAATCAAATAGGATATATTTATATGCATAGCCAATGATGTGTATGTGTGTGTGTATATATATGTATGTATATATTCTAAGCAAGGTTAGAGTTTAGAATTATGTGACTTTTGCTTGCTTTCACAATTTTATAAACCAGGGGCAACCATGGGGGTGAGTTAAAAAAAAGTTAAATGATAGTCATGATTATATAATCAAAATCCTGCCACTTTTTTTGTATGTAACACATCAAAAGGGTAGGGCTTCAATCACACAATCCAATTACATCTTTATTTTTTATTCTCCTTGCAGCTGTCTCTGTTATAAAACACAATGATTGGTTTAATGTGCCCATTAAACCAAGCTAAATAACAATATGGTTTGACACAATATGTAAATCCACACAGTACAATGATATTTATTTTTATTTATTTATCACATTTAGAAACCTCCAATCTCACTCACAGAGAGACTGATTATCTTGTGTTCTTGAGAATTATACTGGCTTTATAAATCTAGGGTTAGAATGTTGCCTAAAACTACTTATAATAGCTTGGAGACACCATAAACTATGGTTTGCAAACCAAAATGTCTAGATTTTTTATGACAATTTAGCTCAGTGTGATAATTGAAACTAGCTACTGTGGCTTGTAAAAGATTAGTATTAGACTGCTAATTAGCATTGAGTAAGCATTAATACAAACGTACTGTTTCCTACAGTTACTAAACTTCCTGCTGTAGTTGGAAATGTTGGTGCTACTTAATTAATCAAACTCTTTACTTCAACACCAACTTGGGGTTATGTTTGTATTCACATAAACTTATTAAATATGAAAGTAAATGATTTGGTGCTGATGAGCAGCTCTTGAAAATTATTTTACAAAATCTCAAAGGCATCTGAAGTCAGGTGGGCTGACACTTCATTTTTGGCATTAAAAACCTATTTTTTTTAAAAAAAGGACTCTTTGTGCCTGCATTAGAAGTCTCTGAAAAATTGAAATGAATTTCAATGGTAAATATGAATCAAATATCCAGTTGGTGGGAATTGTATGGTACGTTGACAAAAACTCAACAGCAAAGGGGATTTCCGAGTTCAATATGTTCAACTCCTTTGTTTGATTTCCCCACTGGTTGTACACAAAGTGTGAAATATTTCATAATCATCATGCCTGACCTTGGTGTTACGAGAAATTTAACTAAGTTCCACACAATAGTATTATTTATTAATGTGTATCACTACCTATAATGTAGAAATAATATATAAACATGTGTAGATCAGTAGAAAAGCACACAATAACACATATTGTTTGAAGACTTTTAAAAATGGAAAATCATGATGAAACATTTAATAGTGTAAGGAAATGATTTGAACAAAATCTACAATAACAGCTTCATCAGTCTCAGATATTAGCAAAATATTACATTTCAACATTTTATTTTATTAGCCTCTAATTCTATACATATTTGCTTAGGATGCTTTAGTATTATAAATAGATACGAATCTTCCATAGAAAATTCAAATCATATTGCAAGCCTATAATATGGGTATGTTCTGAATTTTTTTCAGACTTGATTTGTGTGTGTGTTAAAACATTGAAATAAACAAACAAGAAGTAACGTATTAATCAAAATAATAATTTTAAATATTAAATTAGAGGTAGGATCAAAAATTTCAAGATGGCAGCTATGATGACATGATCAAGGTCCTCCTGTGGGGGAAACAAGGACTGAACCATGTGTGAAGAGGGGAGTAGCCTACAGTCATTATGCATGATCACACTGTTATTTTATCTGCCAAGGACAGGTACAAAGCTGGCAGTTTTATAACCTTGCAACTTCCATTAAACAATAGAATATAAACTACTTTGACTGGGCCTATTCCTTTCGACTTTAACACCTCCCCTTTTTTACAACCACATGTAAAAAGGAGAAAGCAATCATGAAGTCACAGCTGCCATCTTGACTTTTTTGAAACCTCCCCCTCCCTGCCACAGACATCCTGGATTGAAGCATTTACTAATCAAGGCTTATTTCTAAGTAAGTAAACTCGGATTTTACCATTGGAGAGAGGCATTGTTCATTTTAACTGGGAGCTGCCCAAAGCTGGCTGAAAGATGGACAACGATATAAATGTTTTAAGTAAAATAAATAAATAATGCTATATTGAGTGTCAATCAAATCATCTTAATACAGTATTAGTTTTTCGGATGAAAATAAATACAAATATTTTTAAAACTAAAATGTTTGTCTTTTTTAAACCAGATTAAAAATCTAGTCCTACTATATGTCTATGTATATTCTCATTAACCCAGGTCATGATTTGTAGCAAAATTGCAAAAAAATTTGCAGAACTTTCTCAAAAATGCATCTGGACTTTTATTATTTGATGTAATAGGAAGAAGTTTCTCTCCTATCAGGAGACTTTATCAATTCCACATGGAAAGGAGAGAGATGGCCAGAATATATACATTTTTCACATGACAAGAAATAGGACACACACCAGAAAAAAGTTCTCAAGTAGCAGGCTAACAGAGTAATAAGGCTGTGCAATAAAAATTTAGAGACTAGTCTTACCCTGCAGGGTCAGCACAATATACATCAGAAAGAGCTCGAAGGTATTTGGGAAGATGAGGCAAAGTACATTGTAAGCAGGAGATAATTGATGTCTAATTCCCTCTCCCCTATTAAGGGGATTTAATATGTTTACATAAATAGATCTTTAATTCCCCTCATTAACCAGTAAACTTCGTTGTCCAGTATCTGGAATTTGTAGCTATCAAAGGATTGGCAATTGTCCTTAAAATGCAAATGGACTGCATAAGACTTTGATCTTTTTACCTTTTGTAAAGCAGCTGCTTTGTCTCCCCAATGTAAAAATCTGAACAAGTTTCATTACATTGCATGTGTCATGCAAGTCCAGTTCCCTTTTTGAGAAAGTTTTGCAAAATATGCAATTTTGCTAGTTCTACTAGATTACTAACATTAATAAAACAGATTTTCTTAAGCAGAAATAAAGTTTTAAAGGCTGCAACTTATCAACAATATGTTTATATTCAGTTTCACATTCTTAATGAAATAACTTGAAACTCCTCTTCCTACAAGCAGAATAACAGCTTCATGATGGCATCCAAAAATACAGCTCCTATTCTATTTTATTGTATTTTAATAGGTTTTTCCTTTACGTCCATAAAGAAAAATCAATACAAAATGAAATAAATTCACTTTTAATTTAGTAACAGCATGCATACCAATGGTTGCATTTAAACTTCGGTAGTTTGATTAAAATAGGCAACCACTTTAAACTTTCTGCACTTAACTAACAAGACCACTGTAGCTGGGTGTCAAGTACAGTAAATAAATTAATCTTGGCTGAATCCTCTCTTCAGGGCTATAACCCAAGTTATTTTTAATTCTGTATTTAAACAGCTGTGTCTTTTTCAACAAACTGAAAGAAAAGTTCTGTGTATGTTTGCAGAAACACTTTCTATTATTGGCCATCATCTAAAATTAACAGAAAGAGCCTTTGTAATCATTGAAATGATTAGAGCATCCTAAAGCTGTCTAAAACATCCTAAAACCAATGCATCACTGTAATATCTTGTATCAATATTTTATTGTATATTTTAATTTTTTTTAATTGAATGGAGAAGCACACAGTAAGCAAATGAAGAAATCTATGGGAGAGAGCCAGTATAATGTAGTGGTTAAGGGTTCAGATTAGAAATTGGGAGATCACGAGTTCTAGTCCTGTTTTAGACGCAAAATCACCTGGGTGAACTTGGAACAGTCTTTCTTGCTTAGCCCTAGGAAAGAGACAATGGCAAACCACTTCTGAAAAACCTTGCCAAGAAAACTGCAGGAACTTGTCCAGGCAACAATGACTTGAAGGAAACAAAAGAAAAAAAGATTGGAGAACATCATAAAAATGTTTTTACAATTCCAAATGTGCCCACCAGTTCAAAACAGACTGTGGACATTTCAAAGAATGCTAAGAACAGCTTCTCGGGGATAAGAAAGAACTTTCTATTGAACATAACGTGACTTAATTTTGAATTGCTGTTAAATATTTTTTTTATTTATTATCAAAATTTAAAACCATTCATCTCTCTCACAAAGGGACTTTGGCAGTGTACAGTAAAACATTAGAAACATATAATCAGCATATAAGATTTAAAAGAGGCAAGTTATGTTAACAATTAATTAAAAAGCAGGAGGAAGGGGAGGCACTAACCAGCCCCATGGCTGCATTCTCTTCTCTGCACCCCAAGCAAGGCCACAGAGCCACATGTTCACACCTTTCTGGAAGGCCAGGAGAGTGGGGGTCTGCCTCACCTATGGGTGGAGAGTGTTCCACAGGGCAGGGGCAACTGTGAAGTTGAAGAAAAGAAGAGAAGGCTTACTTCCTGGATCCCATCAGTTAGAATTTTTTGGCTGATGGGGTCTGCAACATACTTTCCTTGTCTGACTGGGTGGAATATCCTAGTTAAATATGTTTAGCATTAGAGCCTAAATGCAAATAACAACAGCAAAACTGTTTTAGATAAAAAAATATGTATAACCCAGTCCCAGGAAAGCATGTTAAAATTCTATTTCCTCTGAAGAGATCTCAGTTATACTTAAGATTCCTACTGAAATCAATACAATAGCTAAAGGGCCAGCTATCTGCAAACTTCCATATTCCTTGATTGAGAGAGACTTTTCCCAGCCTAGTGCTCTTAATGGCTCCCAAGATTTTCAGGCAACATGATTAAAAGCCATACTGGATAAGAATACCAGACATCTGGAAGGCACCAGACGGAAAGGGTTTGGGGATGCAGTTCTGACATGTTCTCACAAGAGTTAAAAGAACTTCTTTACCTCCTCTATTCTTGTTGATAAGGTTTACTTTGGCTAAGCCCCAAAACGAGTTATGTTAGATGTTGCATTTAGAGAACTTTAGGTTCTGTGTTTATGTGAAGAATTACTTATTAGCAAATACTTAATGAAAAACAAATATTCAGCTACTGATCCTGATTTGAAGAACCCACCCGCTATGTGATATATTTATAACTTAAAAGTAGTGTTACGTGCATTATATGAAAACCTTCAAATTTATGTTTTACTCAATAATGGCAGAAGACACCAAAGTACTTCAGAACTGAAAACTAATCCTATGGAAAAACTAAGACTTCTATTGGACATTTTAGACATTTTGTTAATCATCACATAAAACAAAGTACAGAGCTGTCAGTGAATACTGTCAGATAAAACCCAAATACTCCAACTTTATTCACCAAAATAAAGTGAATGTATAATTTTTAATTTAAGTGAATGTTTAATTTTTAATATATTTTACATATTTTAAACTTGTCAACCCAGCGTTCTCCAAGTATGTTGGAACTACATATCCCAGAATTCTCCAGCAATATCTTATATCTGGAGGATGGTAGACTGAATAAGGTATAGAGCAGGTGTGTCCACACTTGGTGACTTTAATGTGTGGACTTCAACTCCCCTAGGTTGAAGAATTCTGGGAGTTGAAGTCCATACATTTTAAAGTTGCCAAGGTTGGACATCCCTGGTTTAGACCATGACTATCAAATCAGTGAACAGCCCATGGCACTATATGTGCTAGCTAGAACTGCAGTGACATGAATGACAGTGACACCTTGCAGCCCTGCAACTAATGATGTGATCAACTATCATGGTCAATGGCTTTATTGATAATGTACCATGCTGTCTCTTCTCTACTGCTATGAGAAAAGCTCCCACCTTCTTCTATTGCTTTTGTCACTATCCCAGTGGTACAAATTTGATGGAAAGAAATCAGTCATAACCTCTCCTTCATTAAATCTGATAGCAGACATAGTGGAGTGGAGTACAGGCAAAGATTTAGACTATAATGAGGACTGGCATTAGGCCTTTCCACAGTGTAGTTTACCCTGGATTGTAGTTATGGGAGGATCCATAATGGAAGAAAAGTCTCACCAACTTATAATGTAATCCAAAACCTGAGAGATGTAAAGTGCCTATTTATGCTTGAAAAGAGCAACAAGTAGGGAATTATATAATGCATTTACAGTGGTTTGGTAAATGAAGATCATCAAATCAATCTTAGCATTTGTTGGATTCTGTACCATTATGAAGACTGTCATTTTGAAACCTTGCCAGGAAGGAGAGGGAAAATTATAAAAAAGGTAGAGACATATTTGGAGATTTGTAATTGTCTATAAAAGCAGAACTTGGATTCCTTTTGGGATAGTCAAGATGTAGTTTTCAGTATGATTTCAAAGGCCTTCTAAGACTATCAATTAAGATCTCTGAAAAAATGTGTTTTACAAACTTCTGCTGGGGAATGGGGAGATTACATCCCAGAATAAGTAGAGGTAAAAAAAAATTGGGAAGAATATATCACTCATCACTTGGGAGGAGGGAGCTATTCACTCCCCATATGCCTTCTCTAAACAGCATCTGTGTGGCTCTCGGGATTCACTGGAATCTATCTTTGATGGAGCTGAAAAGACATTTCTCCCACTCATTTCTATTTTCTGCTCAATGCACTCACTTTAATTGCTGGCACAACTAATCTGACATGTCACTGACAATCTGGAGGAGGAAATCAACTATTTTGCACTTGTGACCTATCATGGCTTATACCTTTCCTGTTCTTTGTCTTTCCAGTGGACTAGCAAGTAAATGTTTATATACTATTTATTTTATTTTGTTTGAATGGGGAGTATTTTATTTTTATTTTAAATGTTTTTAATATATTGTTTTGTTGTTGTAAGCTGCTGAGAGTCTTTGGATTTCGGCGGCATATAAATAAATAAATACTATTATGTCAAACTATATTGTGAAGAATTATGTAAGAACATTTGTGCTGGGATATTTACTATAAATGTATAACTGATCTCTTCTATATTCCAGAAAGAGCAGATATGACATCTTAAACAATTCATTTAATTTTATATTCTTTTTAAAAAATCCATGCATACTCCAATTAATATTAACTTTACTAAGTACCAGATTAAGAATGTCCAGAAAGCTAAAACTACTTTTGAGAGTGCCTATAATAATAAGAGAATCTTTCAGGTCTTATTGTGCTGTACCTCTTCCTCTTTCTTATACTCCTGTGAATTAGGGAAGTATCCGTCTGAGACTGTTTGGCATTTCCAGTGGTGCCTCATAAGACAAGACTAATCTGTTCCAGAAGAAGACTCTTAGCACGAAATGCTCTTAAGGCGAAACGAGGTTTCCCATTGAAAACAATAGAAAATCGGACGATCCGTTCCACGCTCCCAAAAATATTCTACAAAAAATCATTTTCAAAGGAATTTGATGTAGAAATTATTATCCCTAACATCTGAAACAAGTAACCATGATTAACACACGATATAAAGCAGAAAT